>MJUU01056653.1:0-12331 GCA_002080025.1 Modiolus philippinarum | reverse complement strand
TATATATGTTGCCACTGCATGAATGCAAGCAACACAATAATTGACCATCAAAGCAAAGAAACTGTCTTCTCATTCTGATTTATCAATTAATATTTGTCAGTTCAGATGATTCCTGTGTGACAGGACAGCCTATCTACATTGTAGTAGGTAGATATATAGCCAGTAAAAATTAACTGAGCTAACGGAATATTTCTTTAGCTCATTCGGTTAGGTGGCTAGCTGAAGTGCAAGAGGTCCTGGGTTCAATCCCCGGAGGTGACCATTGCAATTTTGTAAGGAGATTCATGCTCTCCGGTTACACCTGACACTGCCAGATAGCAGGGCCAGCGCCAGGGTGTATACAAAGGATAGAAAGGATATGGAGTGAGGTTCCATCCTTGCAAAAGGAATTTAACAAAGTCAACGTAAAATTTGGTTATAAAAATAATCAAGAAAAATAGAGAGAAATGTAGTGTTCACGTTAAAACACACAGATTGGCACTCTGCCAAATTTCAGGACGCTAAAACTGAACCGCAACTTTGGCTGCTCACCTTTAAAGCTAGGCGAAATAGGAGATTTTCTCTCTGGTGAATTTCGATGACCTATAGCACTAGGTGTTGGAGAACATGCAGGACTCTTTCGAGTAGGGCTCCCCTTTAATGTAAACGGCTTAACTGCTTTCATAGGTCTCATCATTGATGACGGCATTGCAGAGGGCGACAAGTTTACCCTTCCTCTTTGAGAGCTTTGCGACGACATTTCTCTGTGGAAATTATGTTCAATTATAGGTAAATGAATTCCCTAACAGTCTCTTAAAATAATTCCTGTTGGAAATGAAATAAAAATTATATTTCACATAATTTCTGCTAGCGTTCTGTCGGTGAATATTGCTGTCCTCAAGAATGTGTGTCCTTTGTCACGTGATGCATTTACTAACATTTCATTGGACAAGTATTCTTCAATATTTTTACCTGAAAACAATAATTTTAGACATTTCTTTTGCAAAAATTGTTATAACTTGATAAACCATGTTTATTTCCAACTAAAGATCAATAATTCGTCTGTCAAATTTGTTTTATTTGCTTGAATTCATATTTAATGTAAACAAAGAAATATTTGTTTTCATCTCGATTGTCTGCCCTTTCATGACAACAAACATGTAAACATCCGGTACACGTGTTGCAATGTCAAAATACTTTCGGTTTACCGCAAGGTACTCGAAGACAGATATTACACCTAAATCACCACTAATCACTCCTTACATAATAATATTTGTCATTATAAAACTGTATCTTACAGAAGTTTGCACTTGTGTTTTTGCGTTTGGTGTATAATAGACGAGTTTCCAATTGGTGAATTTTCCCGGAAAATTTTGACGTCACAATATAGATTTTTGGACGTCACAGTGTTACGTGACGCAATTTACTACGATTGACCTCAGGTCAATCGGGGTAATTCATGAAATTGGAAATTCGTCTATTTTCCACAAGGCTAGTTCGATCACTTTCAGTATGTGTTATATATATATATATATATTCCATGTTATATATTTCCATTTGCTCTTCTGTGGAAAAAAAACAAAAACACCAACCATAAACAGTGTTTTGTTGGTGGATGGAAAGAATACTTCGAAAACCTTTCAACACAATGAGGAAGATAGTATGAAACAAATCAAACAAGAGCTGTCGCCGAATGGCAACCAGGTATACCCCCACTCATTGAACCCTGGACCAAAAATTCATGTTCACACCACATTTTCTCATTAAGTCCACATTTCGTCAATAAGAAGTACACATCAGACAGGAGTCAAAATAGGAAGTTCCTTACAATTAACCATATAGAGGCTGCATACCAATTTCGAAGTCAATTCCTCTTATAGAAGCTGAGAAAAATGTGATGAAAAATTCATTTTTTGACTACATTTCGTAACAAAGTCCACATTTCGTCAAACAGGAAGTACACATATAACAGGTTTCAAAATAGGACGTTCCTTACAACTAACCAACTAGAGGCTGCATACCAATTTTGGAATCAGTCCCCCTTATAGAAGCCGAGAAAAATGCGACGAAAAATTCATGTCTTCACTACATTTCGTAACAAAGTCCACATTTCGTTAAACAGAAAGTACATATCCGACAGGACTCAAAACAGGACGTTCCTTACAACTAACCATAAAGAGGCTGCATACCAATTTTGAAATCAATCCCTCTTGTAGAAGCTGAGAAAAATGCGACGAAAAATTCATGTTTTCACTACATTTTGTAACGAAGTCCAAATTTCGTCAAACAGGAAGTACACATCCGACAGGACTCAAAATAGGACGTTCCTTACAACTAACCATATAGAGGCTGCATACCAATTTTGAAATCAATCCCTCTTGTAGAAGCTGAGAAAAATGCGACTAAAAATCCATGTTTTCACTACATTTTGTAATTAAGTCCACATTTCGTCAAACAGGAAGTACACACCCGACAGGACTCAAAATAGGACGTTCCTTACAACTAACCATATAGAGGCTGCATACCAATTTTGAAATCAATCCCTCTTGTAGAAGTTGAGAAAAATGCGACGAAATTTTTTTTCGGACGAACGGACAAACGGACGAACGGACGGACAAGGTGAATGCAGTATACCCCCTCTCTATAGAGTGGGGGTATAATATATATGTTACACGCCTGGCAAATTGGAATTCAGGAGGATCTGGAATCCTCCTAGGGCAAATTGGAATTCTGATTTCTCCTAGGACAAATTGGAATTCTGATATGCCCAGGTTTTATTCCAGTGTAAATTTGAATTCCAATTTCTACTAGGACAAATTGAAATATCCGGATTTGCCTGACTGAGGATTCTGGATATCCTACTGATTTTCTAGGACGATCCAGAATAATACTAGAATTATGGATTGTAGATCCTACTATTATTTAAAACCAGTTAAGATTCTTCCATTAGCTAAATATAAATAAACGAAATATAAAATCTAATATGTATTAATTAAAAACCAATTCAGTGTTGGCAGTTTAAAACAGTTACAAGTACAACATATTTACATTTTTTCTTTAACTACTACAGTCAGTGCCATGGTGAAAA
The DNA here is from genome assembly GCA_002080025.1 of Modiolus philippinarum. Lineage (NCBI taxonomy): Eukaryota > Metazoa > Mollusca > Bivalvia > Mytilida > Modiolidae > Modiolus > Modiolus philippinarum. Next base: position 9,264 of record MJUU01056653.1, on the reverse strand, counting down.
CGTCATGATATTCCGTTCAGTGCTGAGGTTAATACAATCTTACACCATTGAAAGTGCAAGATCGAGAAATCTCAGACACCCAAGGGTAAGATTTTAATATTTTTCTGACGAGGCTTGCCGAGTCAGAGAACCATTGAAATCTTACCCAAGGGTGTCTGAGATATCTAAATCTTGCACTTTTGATGATGTTTGATTGTTTTTCTCACATTTATGAGCAAAAATACGATTTTTGTACCGCCAAACTATAGTTGACGTTCCTAGTATGTTACCAACTCACCATGACATCAATAACGTCATAATGTATTTTCTCACATGAAATTCTTATCTCACCCGTGGGTTGAGACTAATAGCTTCTTACATGAGAGCAGATCAAAGATCGGAGTATCTTTCCGTCTTTTCTCGAGTGGAGCGCAGCGAAACGAGAGAATAAGACGAAGAATTTCTTACATGAGTGAAATATACCCGGATCTTTGATTTTGATCGAATGTAAGTAGCTATTTCTTCCGTAAAATACAGCAACAAACATCTGGAAGCCTATACTGTGCGAGTTACGTCGTCGCCATTTGAGTGTACCTTACATTGTGACGTCAAGTGTTTTATGACGTTTTATCATGGTTACGATTATCGTATCACAAAAATGAACACTTTTGGTTGGTCGTTTACCCCAGTGAATAGAGAGGCGTCGGTGTGGAGATGTTCTACGCCAGAAAAGCGCGGGAAAAGTACAACCTATCTAAACCCTAAGGCAAAAATGCGTATTTCCGCGCCGTCTTTTTAACAGATTCTCATGAATATCCCAATAAGCGAGTATAAGTTTGGAACACTTAATTTGGAGAAAGAAGAACAAATATATACATTGCAACTAAATCCAAATTTAAATTCGCACAATATCAAGCAACGTTAATAAGTGAAGGTATTTCAAAAATACCCAAATAGTCGAACCGTACGTGTACGGGTCGGCCTGGACAATTGCTTAATCTGGGATGACATTATCTTGATTTATTTTTTTGTCAAATTTTGGCTCAACGGGGTTTGCTTGAAACTACAGTGTGTTGAAAAACCGTAAAAATATTTAGAATCGGAAAGAACACCATTCAAAAATTGAAATAACAAAACAATAAAAATTCGCCTGAATATGATAAAATTGGAATCAGACTATGTAATATACGTGAATGAGCGTCGAAGCACTTTTGCTTTTGTTTTATAATACCTATAAATATTCAACATTATGCTGATTTGTTTTTAATTTTACGTATTCAGGAAACATTAAATAAATTATGTGGCAAAAACGCATAATCATACGTGGTTATACGCATACGACCCGCGTCTCTATTCAATGTAGCTTCTGCTGACATTTCTTGGAACAAGCAGTTTTAATTTCCCGATATGAACACTTGCCGCTTGGATCGGGTTGCACAAACATCAGTTAAAGTTAATTAAAATTTAACTTTTAATTGTAGATGAAATCTTTAAAAAATCAATTAAATTAATTAACACTTAAAATTTAACCATTAATTAACCTTAATTTACGTTTGTGCAACCCAGTCCCGAAAGTTGCAATTGCACATAGACATAGGCTGACAGTCTTCATTGATTCGGGGATATTTTTACATGCTTCATTTAGCAAGATCTCAGTCAGTGCAGTAGGGTCTACAGCATTCAGACCTGGAACCATTCAAACTTTAAATCATTAAGATTGTCTTCTGTAAAATAATTTTTCACTACCATTTTTGGGAAAGATTCTATGAACAGATTTGGAATCTGTTACTTCTTTGATTTGAAAGATCTTACACCAAAGGATGTTGACTGATCGACTTTGTGGATTTTGATACCTACAGTGTCACCCAAGTTAAACTTTTAGAAATCAATTTATACCTTATATTGAGGTGTTGTTCATTAATTATATCACATTTCTAATGATTGGTCGGTAGGATCCGGAATCCTCCTAGAGCAAATCTAGATATCTCAATTTGTCCTAGTAGAAATTGGAATTCCAATTTACACTGGATTAAAATCAGGGCAAATCAGAATTCCAATTTGTTCTAGGAGAAATCAGAATTCCAATTTGCCATACGAGGATTCCGGATCCTCCTGGATTCCAATTTACCCTGTAACATATACAAAAGACTAGAACTAGCTAGAATGCAAAATACAATCACAGAAGAGATAGAAACAATTTAAATGAGTCAATAAAACCAGTTAGTGAAGAAGAGATTGTCACAATTATAAAGAAGCTCAATACAGGAAAAAGTCCAGAACATGACGGGCCCACAAGTGAACACTTCAAATACGTGCATTCAAAGTTAATCCCATTCCTCTGCGATATAATAAATCAAATAATTAAGACAAAGAACATGAAAAAACACTAGAGAAAGAAAGGCATTATAACACCGGTTCCAAAACCAGGAAAGGACTCTAATATCCTGGAAATTGCAGAGGAATAACAGTGACAACTACCTTATCAAACATACTTGAAGGTATTTTGAAAGAAAGAATAGAACCCACTTTAGTGAAAACACAAAACCAAATGCAGAGATGATATACACAAATTCACCATCAGTAAATACAGCATTTATTATATCACAAACTATTGAGCATTACAAAAAAACCAACTAAATAGCCATTCCTAGTGACACCAGAAGCACAAAAGGCCCTTTGACAAAGTAAACCATAGTATCATGATGAACAAATTATATCACGATGGCATACAAGAAAAAAATATGCGGTAACTCATCAAAATCCTATATACAGAAGTTTCTGTAAACGTTAAATGGAATGGAGATCTAACAGACGAATTCCAACAGGAGCAAAGAGTTAGACAAGGTTCAAAACTATATACGGTGCTTTACAAACGTTACAAAAATGACATTCTTAAAACCTAGGAGCGAATATTGGAAACATCAGAGTTGTGGCAACTACTTGTGCAGACGATATAGCAATTTTAGCTTCCAACCAATATGAAATAAAATCACTTCTCAACATAGTATATGATTTTAAGCAGGAAAATCTTGTTAAACAACGGCAGTAGAATACCGAAGGAACAAGGGAAGCGATGGCCACAAAAATCGAAGTCCAAAGACATGGCAAAAACGGCAACGGAGAAAAAAAAGACAAAACAAGGACGCGAGACAACTACAAAAGATGACATTAAGAACTAAGACACTCATATTGTGAACTCCCATGAAAACCGGGGGTGACATCAGGTGCTCCGGAAGGGTAAGCATGTCCTGTCCAGCTAACGACACCGTCACTCTATCAGTGAGGCATACATTATATTGAAATATCTGTTTGGTAGCGGATTGGTTAAAGTCATTTTCTAACCCTTAGACAAAACCAATTAAAATACATGGAACATGTAACTTCCCTTACCCTTAAACAGTACAATGGTAAAATTTTGAAAATCTTTGGTAAATCTCTATAATAGTATCTGGGATCTGTGCACGGAGCGGTATATCACCATGTATTATCATCCAATCATGGCAAACTCATGTAATACCAAAATTGCTGTATGGAATAGAGGTGATATCATATCAACAAGAAGACATTGCTAAGCTTGAAGCATTCCAAATGAAGATATTAAAACAAGTACAGAGTTTACCATCTAGAACTGTTAATATATCCTCCTAGGAATGGATCCAGTTCAGAGTATAAAAGATAGACAAATACTGACATTCCTCGCAAACCTTATTCAAAATGAAGAGACACTGGAATACAAGATCATTGAAAGACAACTAGGAATGGCTGAAGGAAAAAACACAAACATTTATATACAAAGCAAGGATGCTTCTAGAAAAAGATAAGTTACCACCACTAAAAGAACAATTTTAAAATAAATCAAAGAAATCAGAATGGAAAAAGATAGTAAGAAAGGCAATCAATTCTAATATAGAGACTAGTTATAGAGCAATAAAAACTGAGAAATCAACATTATTGAATTTGACATACAACATCCACCAGTAGGAAGTGAGGGAAGCAGAAATGAAAGCCAAGCTCATAACACGAACTTTTACCTTACAATCAGATGGAGCGAAATAGAAGGGAAAGTAATATCTGTACTTTATTCGATATAAAGAACATGAAAACATTGTTTTGCTTGATCCTTCCTCAACTGACTTGTATCCGTTTCTTAAACCAATTAAGCAGTCGAACAATATAGAACTTGAAAGCATCACATAGACACTATGTTTCAGCATATACAAAAAGAGAGCCTCAATAGTAGACAGATTAGGAAAACTATAAATTCATGTAAAGAGCTGTAGTAGTGCAGTAGAAAGAGACATAGCATATACATATATTGTATATAACATGTACATACGCTATTCCATGTTCCATGAGGTGAAGGTGTTGCTTTATGGTCTTATACCAAATTATTATTTAAAATTCCACCCTGTATGGGAGTGGTCCTGAAATAGGACGAAACTACCTGATGTCAGATGTAAGTTCTAGAAAAACTCTACATTTTGACTGTTAGTGCTTTAGTTTTCTGTGTTGTATATGTATTGTTTGTGTGTTTTGTGGGCAAGTATTGTATTTGGTCTTCCGTCATTTGGTGTTCTTGCTTTTGCCTTGTCTCTGGACTTTGATTCATGTAATCTTGTGCTTTGTTCCTTCTTTATTCTGCTGCCGTTGTTTTGAAATTTTCAAATTCTGTCACTTTCTAATTCAAATTTATTTATAAATAATGTCCACATTCAACTCTTTGAATATCCTGACAGGTGTGCGAGTATGATTAAAAACTGGATAAAAACAAGTTGCTGGTCTCTAAATGGTACGTGTCACTTGAGCCTTGAAAGCCTCAAATGACTCTGCCCGGCTATGTCTGGTGGTAATTTGTTCCAATCCTTCACAGTGTTGATGAAATACGACCATTACCTACAATGTTTTGTGGCCTGTTGAATTAGGTATCCATGAGTACTGGAGAGTTTGGTGCTCCTTGTTAGTTTTTGCAGATATTTTGATTTGTCTATGGCTACCACTAGATCGTTGATGATTTTATAAAACATAATTAGTCTTCCTTCCCCTTTTCTCGGTTCCATACTTTTCCACCCCAGTTCCTCTATCATTTCGCTTACACTTGTGTAGGTTACGATGGAGAAATCCTATGCTTCTGCTGGCTTTATTGCTGATGTTGTTGATGTGGTCACCCCAATCTAGATCGTGTGTAATGGTACATCCCAAGTATTTTACTGATGTTTCATGCTGGAGTTTATGTCCATGTAGTTTGTATTCACATTTCCTGATATTTTTCTTTTTGGGTACTCACAGAACACTGCATACATTTTTCTGTGTGGAACTCCATTTTCCATGATCTTTCTCATTCTTCAAGTTTCTCCAGATCTTCTTGGAGTTTCATTCAGTCTTGTTCAGATGTTATCGTCATATATGTTACCGTGTCGTCTGCAAATAATCTTACTGTTAAGTTTAGTCCTTTTGATAGGCCATTGATATAGAATAGAGATATAGAACAGAAGGAGACTTGGTCAAAGGACTGACCATTGTGGTATGCTAGATTTAACTTTAATCTCATCAGATGATTTTCTTTCGACAACTACTGTTTGTGTTCTATTTGTGAGGAAGTCCTTTATCCAGTTGTTTGTCTCATTTCGAATGCCATAATGATGTAGCTTGTGTAGTAGCAGACTGTGTGATGTCCTGTCAAAAGCTTTTGAGAAGTCAAGTACTATGATGTCTGTTTATTTTCCATTCTTCTATATTCTTTGTGATGTCGTCTATGCATTCTAGGAAATGTTTCACAAGATCTCTTACTCCTGAACCCGTGCTGTAGTGGATACAGTATGTTATTTGCTTCTGCATGCCTCATAATGTTACTTGTTACAATATGGGATCTTACAACATATACATGTGAGTGATATTGGCCTGTAGTTTACGGGAATATATTTTTGGCATTTTTGAAAGCAGGTGTAATGTTTGCAGTTCGCCAGTAATCTGGTATTTGTCCTGTATCTATGGAAATGTTGAAGATGATAGTAAGTATTGGTGCAATTTCGCTGGCTAATTCCTTATGTACAATTGGTTCAATATTGTCTGGTCCAGCTGCCTTGTGTGGATTAGGGCTCTTGAGTTGTTTTTCTGCAATGACAATTTTGGCGCTATCTGGATATTTTTCTGATGGGTCTTTCATAAGTCCTTCTTGTCGGAATTCTCTTTGGTTTCTTAGTTCTGGTGCTGAAAAAAAAACGGATTCAAACTGGTTAGTCAGTATGTTTGCATTGTTAATTGGATCTGTTTTATATAGTTTCCCATTTCTTGTCAGTGGTACCACTCTGGTTTTGTCTTTTTTTTTGTGCTTGAATTTACTATGCACTGCTAAGAACATTCCTCCTCCTGTTTTATCTTTTCTGTCCTTTCTGTAAATATTGTACTCTGGTGGTAGTATTTGACAATTGCTTATGGTAGAATCTAACCATGACGCAGTCATTATGATTACATCTTGTTATAGGTAATTAAATGTTGTAAATATTCTTTAATACATTGTATTGATTGTTTTTATTTTGTAAGGCCTTAATATTATGTAATTTGTTTGGCCTAGTTATGTAACTTGTTTACAATAAACAATGGTCAAGGTTATTACACCTTAGAACATGTGGAATATTCTAGAATTTAAATTCAGATTTTAACACATAAATTTTTCTAGAGGTTTTCCTTACATAATCATTTTAGTCATGTGATAATTAGTTGATTAGAATAATCTAGTTATATCCTGTGAAGATTTTTCTGGAAAGAATAAATGTATTATATGATAGCTGAAAAGGGTTAAGTCAGTCAGTTTAATAAGTTTATACAGGATTAATTAGTTTATATAGGATTATCACGCACATCTTTCGTATTGGAAATCGACATCAATTATTGTGAATCTATTATCAACTATTTAGTGAGGATTATGAGGATTATTCTATTTGACATTTATTGGTGGAATTAAGTGAACTGTTCATTTGGATTATTACTTGGACTTCATTATTGTCAGATAAGTTATATATTGTATTTAATTTGTAAAATAATTATTTTTTCGTCTGATTAAAAAGTTAATTTGAGCCAATTTTGTTTTATCTTTGCTGACTTTAATTGGTCGTTTCTGCCACATATCAGAAATTGGGGGTTATCGTCCGGGATTTTCGAAATTGTTTAAGAAAGAAATTATTATATTTTTGTTAAAAAGAAAATCTTTTAAAAAGTCAGCAATAAAATTTTTTACAAAATGTCATTTGATCCAGAACAATTCATGTCTACGTGTCAGGTGGAGAATTTTGAGAAGCTTAAAAAGGATGAATTAATTATTTTAGGAAAACATTTGAAATTAAATGTGAAATCAGGAATGAGAAAATTAGAAACTCAAAATGTGATTGCAAATTATTTGGTTGAAGAAGATTATTTTGATAAATCTGTTTTGGAGACTTTTAGCATTCAAACACTTGATTTGGAAATTAAAAAATTAGAAATTCAGAAGGAATTAGAAATAAGAAAATTAGAAATAGAGAGACAGGAAAGTGAAAGAAAATTAGAAATTGAACAGCAGGATAGAGAAAAAGAAAGAGAGCTAAATTTTCAAATAGAAATGAAAAAATTGGAATTAGCTGAAAAGAATCAGCACCTTTCTCAGAATTCTCAGACATTTGATGTTGCTAAAAACATCAGGTTGGTCCCTCCTTTTCAAGAAAAGGATGTAGACAAATATTTTCTGCATTTTGAGAAAATAGCTCAGAATTTAAAGTGGCCAAAACACAATTGGTCAATGTTATTACAGAGTGTGTTAATTGGTAAAGCCAGGGAAATTTACACTCGGGTGTCAGTAGAACAGGCTTCAGATTATGACACTGCAGATTATGACACTGTAAAAGAGTTAATTCTTAAAGCCTATGAACTGGTCCCTGAAGCTTATCGCCAAAAATTTAGGAATGCAGAAAAACAGAGTGACCAAACCTATAAAGAGTTTGCTAGAACAAAAGAGCAATTATTTGATCGTTGGTGTTCATCAAAGAAAATAAATAACAATCATGAGAAATTACGTCAGCTAATTTTAATTGAAGAATTTAAAATATGTATTAATACTGACATTAAAACTTTTATTGATGAACAAAAAGCTGAAACTTTGGAAATTGCTGCACGTTTAGCTAATGATTTTTCACTTACACATAAAACACAATTTTTTAATAAACCACAGAAATTTTTCAGAAATAATAATTCCACAAATTTTTCACCCAAACCAACAAATGAAGTAAATAGCAGGCAACGTCCAGTAAATAGCTCGTCCAAGTCCTATACTCCCTCCCAGTCACAGAGACCGTTCAAGTCGATTTCCTGTAATTATTGTAAGAAGGAAGGCCATTTGATATCTGACTGTTATAGGTTAAAGCAAAGGAAGGAAAGTGAAGTTAAACCCAGTGGTTTTGTTGATTCGTCACAATGTTTGCCCCATTTTGATACAGATGGCTATTGGTACTTTGCGGAACGGAACGGAACGTAGCGGAACAAGCTATGGGACTCGTTAAAGGGAGTTTTGTTATTATTACTTTTTCTTCATTTCCGATTTTTTATGGTGGAATTGGACCTTTAGGTTTGTTTTTCAATAATGAGGTATATATTAATAATCCTAAAATTAAATCAATTGGAAAAATGTGGGTGTAAAGACGCAAAAAATGAAACTATATATATATATATAAAATGCAAAATTTGAAAATCGCAGGTGAACATAATAGAGAATATTTAGGAATTAACACCAAAACAATAGTTTTAACTGAATTTTAAAAATCCGATCAAACCGATATCTCCCCGTCTTTTAATTCTCTGGGTAGACTATACATAAAATCTCCGGGGTAAAAATTGTCAAAAATGTAATATTTTAAATAACATGAATAAGGCATTAAATTTCATATTATTAATAATATTAAGTAAAGCAGAAAAAAGATTTTGTCATTTTTTGAAATGAAGATGAATAAAAATATTTAATGCTGTTCCGTTCCGTTCCGTTAAATACCATTAGCTGGGGGGTATTGGTANTTGCGGAACGAAACGGAACCAACTTTTCTCGACTGACAGCAATGATTTTTATAAAGCAGAGAATTTACGGAAAAGTCGGTGTAAAAACTATATAATAACCTATTCATGTTATCGGTGTAAAAACTATATAATAACCTATTCATGTTATCGGTGTAAAAACTATATAATAACCTTTTCATGTTATTCATGTTATGTCTCTGTTTCAATGCAGATCAAATCAAAACATTTGGAAATCCATAAACCCAAATG
>MJUU01056652.1:0-26945 GCA_002080025.1 Modiolus philippinarum | reverse complement strand
AAAATATTCGGATCTTATTTTGCCATTGTCTATGGATTGTTCGTTCTTTTGATTGACGGTTCGGTTCTCACTTACTTTTCGACGGCAAGGCAAATTTAATGGATTAATGCAGCATATTCTGTCGATACTTCTTATTACCTGAAGAATGCAAGTTAGGTCGATTTTTTGAAATTTATTTTCATTTCTTGGCATATGTGAACCACAAAGCGAGGATAAAAATGCCCGTAGTAATAAGCTAAAAGATGCAAAAATTACAAACAATCAGCTTTTTAAATATAGTCAGTAAATTTTGGAGTTATGATCTATAAAATAGTTTCATTGTGATAGCAATGGTGAATTTGCTCAATACATTAACAAACGCGTGCAAATCGTACATATTGAAATTTAAACAAATCATGACTAATGTTTTTATAAGATTTTCTTACAACAGGCTTTTACCTTCTCAGCGCTTTGTTGTTTGGAATTTAATTATGGTATTATATGTGTTTGCCGTCTTTCGACTTTCTTTGTGACGGCGAGATGACGGCGATCATGATTAATGTGGTAAAGCAAAACGTATGTATTTTACATTATTAGAAAAAAAGAGGGGAATTTGCTGCCAATGTAACTCGTCAGATACGAATTTTCTCAATTTTCAATAGTTTTAGCCTTGAGTTTCAAACGTTTGAAAATCTAACGTTTTCAAGTATTTCTTTCGATGCAATGGCGGAATATATTTACATACTTTCAATTGTTATGATGATAAATTATATTTATATGATTCAATAAAAGAAGATAGCAGGAAACACCTTAACTGCCTGAAGTTACATGCCACAATCCACCAAATTACCATTTTATGATATCATGAGTATAAATATGGTTTTTATCATGACAACATCTCAAACAGATCAGTTACGCACTGAATTCAACAATATCCTTAGTTAAGGAATCAAACGGATGCATACATAACAAAACTTTTATGCAATACCATGAAAAAAAAACAGTTATCAATTATATTTATACATTAATTGTTCTTTATATTATCTTATGGACGAACACAATTTATGAATAGAAAATAAAGGCAGATATAGAGAAAAAAAGAAAGGAAACGGGGAATGTTTAAAAGAGACAACGACCCAGAGGGGAGTAATGATAACTCAAAGCCACCATAAGATCTTCAATGAACGGTGAGGAAACCCCACACCACACGGCAGGTCGGAGTCGGCCCCCAAATATAAAGTAATCAAGTATATTGTTTAGAACTTTTCAATTCGACATTAATTCGGACTTTGCTCTTTGGTGCTTTTTCTTTTGCTATAATGTCAAGGTCCACTTCAGTGACCCCCTTCTACCCTGAAGAATTTCGTCAGCGGTGCAGAGACAGTGATTTATAAAAAAAAAATAAGTGTTTTAACGATTCAGTTATTAACGCCAATAATTTACGGCTTGTCCATAAGCCCATAGATTTTCTGATTACAATAAAACACTTAAATACGAGGGTTGTCCCTAAAGTTTTAGGACGGTCTGCGGAAAAATGGATATATATGTCAGAATATAATGAAACAAGGCTACGAATACTTACATTATTTGACAAGTCAATCTCCAAAATTTCATCAGATAATAAGGTTTTTCAATTACATTTCTAACATTTTAAAATTCTATAACAACTTTCCAGCGGAGCTTCGAAATACGTTAAAATGACGTCAACGTTAATTTTTCTCGTTATAGTTTTCATTCAACCCAACACATTTTTTGCATCTTTTTAACCAGTCATTGAATATTTTGTCATATTGTTCACTTTTCATATGTAAAATTATGTTCATCACTGCAAACCTAAGATCGGGTAAGTCGTCAAACTTCTGTCCACGGAGAAATGATTTTTATACATGGATATACGGCTAAGTCCATTGGTGCTAGGTCTGGACTATACGGAGGGTGTTTGAAACACTAAAATTAAAGTAAATCGATCTCAACTTTATTTTTTTGCGTTGTTTGCACAGGGGCATTGTCCTGATGTAGGATTACATAGTTCAAATTAGCAGCCAAATAAGGTCGTTTCTTTCTATAGGTGTTTTTTCTGATGTTCACGCAAACTTTATAACAGGTCTCTGCTCCACATTTTCCAAAAAACGTTTCATATTTCAGAAATGCGTCTCCAGTCTCACAGTCTTCGAAGCCGGATATGTCTGCCATATCAAGACTTAAATTTTTGAAATTTGGCATGTGTAAAGTCATTAATTTTATCAAAGTCACAGTATAATTATCGGGAATTTTTTTGTGGGATTTTTTTGAGAAAACATGACAAATTTAAAAACGGCATTATGCGCGTTACAAGGTATTTTTGTCAAGCTCCGGGTCCCAATCTCTGTTTCAAATATGAAGCCATTATTTCGATATCAAATGAAAAATTTCGGGGTTACATATATATAGTATGTAGGTTTTTGTTGCAGATCACAAATACCAGAAAAGAATAGACATGAGAAGTTGTTTTTGTTTTTATTAGTACTTGTCCTAAAACTTTTGGGACAACCCTCGTATAGTTACCATTGCCATAATTCTACTGCACTACAGTCATTTTACTGTTATATACATTGAATGAGCTAAAGTGACCCACTACAATACAAATTATATATCAAACCGACAGCTTAAGATATAAAAATTCAAGACGCACTAATACAATGTTTAGATGTTTGAACGAAATATGCAAGGACAAACACATCATTTCAGGGTTCACGGAATACATTGACAGAGTAGATCCCTGCGGTTCATAAAAAATCTGTCATTTTTTAGAGAATAGGGAGAAAAAACAACAATTCATATCGTAAAAGTGGACAGAAAGAATATTTATAGTAGCCCTTGCTGTATGTACCTGACTGCAGCTGAGGGAGTAGTGACTAGTACGAGTAATTCTGGTAGGCAGCACAAGTTACTGTCAGAAGGGACCTGCAACATGGTTATATACAATTTTGTAGTATAATATCGATCTCGAGCATGATATTCCGTGCTCTAGAGTTTGCCATACTAATGTGCTCAACATACTTTTGACATTGGCAGGAGAGGAACAGTTTTGATTAATTCGCCTGGTTGCGTGACATTTAACCATCTCTAGTTAGCGTCGTTCGACAATTAGCAAAAAATTCCGCTCAAACCGGTGCTAGGGGCCGTCTTGAACTTACTATGAGGTATGAACAAAGCTCATTATTGAAGGCTTCATAGTGACTTCAAGATGACGAACTGTTCGTTTGTTTGTTTTTACCATGTATTTGTAGAGACCATGTCTCATGTGCATTTACTTGATATCCTTTCATTTTTTATTTGTATATTTTATATAAATCATCTTGAAACACATTATAAGCAGCATAATACCATTCCTGCGATTTCAAAAATTAAACAGAAGTTAAAGATTTGGAAAAAGAGTATATCTTTGTTCCGGCAGATAAAGCAGTCAATAATGTGGTCGTTGTTTGACGTAAGTATTACATCGAGGTGCTTCGGAATGAAATTACCAATTCTAGTATATTTCAAGCTACCACGTCAACAGAAACACAACTAATTATTGATGATCACAGGCTAGCTACAGCTGAACTTAAAGCAACTTCTAATTATAAAAGCATTCCTACTATGTATTGGCTTCCTAAACTTCACAAAAATCCTTTCAAATTTCGTTTTATTTCGGCATCAAGTAACTGTTCAACTACACATATTTCTGTTTTATTGACCAGTGCACTTACTACCACAAAAAATCTCGTCATCAACTTTAGCAACAAATGTAATAACTACGGTGGAATTAACTACTTTTGGAGTGTTAAAAATTCGGTAGAATTTTTGGAAAGACTTCGATCTGTTAATGAAGTATACACCTCCGGCGATAGCTATGATTTTTCTAACCTTTATACTACATTACTGCACACACTCATCAAAAGAGAAATGTTCGTATTTGATCAAATGGTCCTTGAAATAAATCAGGATGTACTGACATTTATTGCAATACATTTAAATCTTTTTCAGTGACGAAAAACATGACAAATATACCAACTGGACTTGTCAGGATATGACAAAACAACGGCAGTAGAATACCGAAGGAACATAGCACAAGATTACACAAATCAAAGTCCAGAGACAAGACAAAAGCAAGAACACCAAAAGACGGAAGACCAAAGACACCACATGCCCACAAAACACACGAACATTACATATACAACACAAAAAACTAAAGCACTAACAGTGTGAACTCTCAATAAACAAGAGTGACATCAAGTGCTCCGGAAGGGTAAGCATGTCCTGCTCAGTGTATAGCACCCGTCACACTGTCAGTGGGTCAATCCAGGGTTAAGTCAAACCGGTAATGTCGAATCCGGGAAGACGCGAATCTAGCTGAAAATGTCAGTTTTTATTTGTGACTCTGACATTTCATATCTATCTATGATGTGACGGCCATAGAATATCTGAAGGGACGAAAGTAACAAAGGATGAACATATCCCTGACTCAGCAGTTTTTGTGAGAGTGCTTTTGCTCTTTCTACAAAGTCACTGTATGTACTGCACGCTCTATAGTAACGAATTAATTGTGAAATATATACTCCATATGCTTGGGATGCAGGTATTTTGCTGCAGAGAAAGGGAAAGTTCACAATTGGAAAGTCAAAATCATCACGTTTGTCATATAATCAAGATTTCAGACATCCATGTTCGTCAATGTATAACAAAAGGTCAAGGTATGAAGCAGAATCGGGTGTATCGGTTGTCTCTTTAATTTCGAGTTCATTGGGTAGATACGATGTAAATATTCTTGAAATCTTGGGTTTTTAAGAGAAAGTACATCGTCTATATATCTGAAGCTGAAATTAAAAGTCTGGGCTAGTTGTTTTTGTTTCTGTTGTATCAGCCCTTCTATAAACTTTGCTTCATACGAAAAAAGGAAAAGGTCAGCGAAAAAAGGCACACAATTTGTTTTCATAGGAATCCCTATTGTCTATTGAAAAACACGGCCTCCACATTCAACAAAAATGTTGTCGATCAAAACTTCAAGCATCTTAATCACGTCATTTTCACTGTATTTCTTGTTTGACTCAGTGGGGTTCTTTACAAAATATGTTTTATCTTTTCCTATTACCAGATAGGAATACCTGCGTTTTCCGTTTTTCGTACAGAAACATTGATGTATCACAGATCGGAAATAACTGTTTTAAGTTTATTATGGGGAAGAGTTGTATAGAGGGTAGACAAATCAAAAGTCCAAATCAAAAGTTTGAATGCTATTGCAGTATGCGAGGCTGTTTGAGGAGAGCTGTTCAAGGAGATCTTTGGAATATTTAAGAATCCACATCTGATTCACGCCGCTCGTGGAATAGGCTTTTTCGCAGTAGCTTTTTACACCATCTCTAACTGCAGTCAGTAAAGTGGTAAGGAGTTTGGATAATGGCTGAGTGGTGCATCTGACAGATCCCGCAATGAATCTCTGTTTGTAGGGATTCTTGTGAAGCTTAGGCACCCAGTAAATATAAGGGAGATAACTGTTATTCTCATCAACTTTGATACCGATGATGCTAACATAGAAGTGTGATTTGTGATTATCTCGTCCCTTGATAATGTAGTTGGGGAATAAGTAGGATTGCCAGATGAAGTGTCAATACCCATCTCCTTAACAAGACAGTGTAAATAGTGTTTCATGCGTACAAACACAATATTGTTAGAAGCTTTGTCTGCAGGTACTATGACATATTTTTCCTGGAGGTTTGTAAATGTTTTAGCAACAAGAGAATCATCAAATATGCTGGGCATTCTAGTTTTCATAGATGTTTTCAAGCGCCGGATACGATTCAAGATTAATTACTTAATCGACCTGATCCAGTCCGACAATGTCTCCACATCTTCTTCTTCGCCGACATTCTGGCATACTCTTTAACTGCATCCATCATAATCTTGAAATTATACTTCCAGTTGATGTGCTGGGGGTGCATGGAATTTTGGACCTTTTGAAAAAAAATCTCGTAATTTTTGGTTTCCAACGATATCTAGGTCACCCGTTATCACGTGTCCAGCAGGACTATAATGAATGGGGAAGAGGAGCAGGTGCAATCAGGTGGTTTGGCTTTAAAGTCATCAATCTGGATATCACGCAATACCCGTTTGTGATTGAAAATAGTGGTTGCAATAGATTTAGTGTAGGAATAAGAGATAAGTGGAACAGATTGGTCTTTGAAGTAAGGAGGAATGTTAGATTTCAATGTTTTGTGGTACAGAATGTTGGATAGATTAATGGCATCTAGGCCTTTGTTAGCAAACTGAATTTTAAGAAATGATCTGTTTTCAGGGCTATTTGTAGAAGTTGTAACAGGTTTGAACAGTCTGTGATTGGCGATGTCCATAACGATAGCTGTTAATTTATATTCGAGAAAACGCCAGTCAGTCACAGTTGAATCTGAACATACTTTGTAAAACGAATGAAGTTTCGGAAGTGGCAAGGAATACAATTTTGTACGAATGTGATGAATATCTAGTGGCATTTTCATAAATGGAAGGAGACCATTAATTGAAATGTCATGTAGATGTTGGGCGGTATAATGCCTATGTCCATGACTACGTTGTCTTCGCTGGCTTCCATTAAGGATATTCATCACATTCACAGAACTGCATCCTGGGCTTGAAAGATTACCTACACGTTTAATATTATCATTGCAACCATAGGGTATTGCTGTTCCCGGCTCTTTGATTCAGTACTCCTCTCTTTGTAGAGGGTAAGGTGTACTTAGGGTAGCGTCGTTTGACTTGTGATATATTTTTTCAATAATCCTGATCTTCATATTTACGATTGATAAAAGCATTAAATTTTCTTCTTGATAATATTTTTGTTCGTTTCGGTGATACAGTCTATCGGCAAAAATAGGTATTCCTATGGGTACCAACTGTGCACATCTCATAGCAGATTTATTTCTTTGTTGCTACGAGTCATAATTCATGGCAAAAGGTAAAAAAGACCCTTCTTAACAACATTTAGTGGATAAATTTAACAATACATATAGATATTTGGACGATATTCTGGCTTTAAAGAATCCTGAATTTTCTAAATTTACTGATGAATTTATCCTGCAGAACTTACTTTAAATACATCCAATAGCAGCAGTGATTATACTCCTTTTCTTGATCTTGATATATCAATAAATCAAGAAGAGTTTAACACTAAGGTTGATGATAAAAGGGATGATTTCTCCTTCCCTGTAGTCAATTTCCCCATCTCGACGGCGATGCTCCGTTAGCCCTTCCTACGGGATGTACAATTCTCAACTTGGTCGATATGCACGAGGATGTACTGATGTTTCTGACTTCAACGACCGAAATCTTTGTCTCACTGAAAAACTTCTGCATCAAGGGTTTAGATATCATAAATTGATAAAAACATTCCCCAATTTTTATTATAGACACATTGACTTATTTAGAAAATTTGGTTCTACATACAGGGATCTTATACATCCAAACTTTTATGGCAATATCATTTACAAAGCACATAAATTCAAAAATTCAAAAATTGTCCTTCAAAACTTATTAATCCGTTGAACAAACTTATTCATAGAGGATATAAATACAGCATTGTTGTTAAATTTTTACTTCTGGTTTTTGTTGGCAAAAATATTGATCATCTCTTAAATGCTTTACATGGTAACTAAATTGAAAAAAAAAATCATATTGGCAATATTTGGCATTGCACAATATCATGTTCTTCTTTCATAATTGATGGTGTTGTTATACCAAATCTATTTAGAAATATTCCAATTGACGTTTCATATGTAAGAAGGCTTGATATCATAGTCAACGGAAATTATGTCCTTAGGTAGCTGTCAGTAACTGCGAGCATTTGTCCGGACAGTACCTGTGTGTATTGTCTTCATGTTTTATGTATTTCATTGTAAGGGTACTCGTCTAAATAAGTTAGACTTTTTTCTAGTTTGATGTTTGCTGTTAAATATTTTATGAAAGGATATGGAGTAAATGAACATGAGACCATAACTCATATGTAAACCCCAACTGCAATAATTTTAATGAGCTGTATGGCCATTTCGGAAATTAATTCTTCATCAGCAGCACTAGAACCCAAACAAAGGAAATCCATAATTTCAAAAAATGTTTAAAATGCATAAAACCGAACGAAATCCGAATAATCAGTAATATCAAATATAGCTAAGGACAAAACTGCGATGGAGGGGGTTAATCCTTAGGTTTTAGAATTTACATAAATTTCGATAATAGTAATTGAACAAAGTGTACACATCAGATATTATCTCATGTACAAGTACACCATATCTAAGAAAAATAAAGAGCATACATCTTGTTAGTCTTTTTGTGTATTTATTTTTTAGCCATTCACTACACATAGGGGAGGGTTTGGATCCAAAAAAACGAGTTTCATCCTACCGCAATTTTTGCGCCTGTCCCAAGTCAGGAATATGTTGGTCATTGGCTTGTCCTTGTCTTCTTATAAACTTTTAGTTTCTTCATATTTGGGTTATTGGATGTGGTTTGTTTCCATTGATTTACTCCATTTTTTGGGCCTTTTATGGCTTGCTATATGGTGTGAGGTTCCTCAATGTGTTGAAGATCGTACGATGACCCCTAGATGCTTTGTTTTGGGTCGTTTTAACCTGGATATTGGATGTTGTCTCCTTGACATTTAACCCATTTCCTTTCTTTTTCATATTTATCCTTTTAGTTGGGGTTACATAAACACGAGGCGTATTCTAGTTTTGGGCGAATCATTGTTTTATAGACTGCCTCGCATACCTTTGTTGTTTTTATGTTCCTTTTTATTAATCCTTTGGGACCTATTAGCTGACGTTTCTACTCATTCTACATGTTAATCCCATTAGGAGTCAGGTGAAATAGTAACCCATAGGTACTTTCGTGATTGACAGTTTAAAGTGCCTGTGCATGTAGATTGTATAACAACTGCCTCATTAAACAACTGGACATTGATTATAATACCTCATGTAATGCTACTTACAAAATATTTTTATCTCCCAAATATGAAACCCTATCCAATGACAGGTCATTCATGCCGTCTGTTTAGTTTTCAAAATGAAAATAACAATAAAGACATGCCCTTCAGATGAAAAAGAAAGGAAATGGGGTAAATGTCAAGGCTACAATATCCCATATCCACGATAAAACGACCAAAAAACAAAACATGTATTGTATACTTCAAACACCTTATAAATTCAATGCAAGAAACATACATCGCTTGGTCTTCATTTTGTCAAACTACTTAATTGTGTATGCGACTTAATACGATTTTTTTTTCTTCAATTAACGACAGTCACCAAGCATACTGTAAGACAATTAAAGACTGCCGATATATAAATCACACGTGGATACTTAAAAATTCGAGAGATTTATTAAAAAATCTGATATCCTGTTCGTTCATAAAAAACATTTGTTCAAACCATTTTAATTATCCACATACTTTACCCCTCATTATCACTAGTCAAAGGTATCCTTCATAAATTTAATAAAATGAATAACAGGGAAAATCTATAATGGCTAAAAATTACAATTATATGCTATAATCTGTCATGTAATTACTGATGAAAAACACAAACAGGACAAAAGACAAACATAAACAATAATGGGAACTTAGGACACGATACCAGCATTAGAAAAAGCCAGTGGTAGGGTTAAACCGGTTTATGGGTACCCAGACCCTCCATATTATCTGTCCCTTTTTCCTTTTGAATAACAAACATACGAATGAAATCAAATACAGGTAGACTACCAAAATCATGACAGCAATTTTGAAAAGAGAGAAAAAGCCAATGCGTAATTTTCAAAGATGGGTATATGGGTGCTCGCCGCTAATCTGCCGGCTAGCTTAAGGAGCGTAGTCTGCTGGTGGAACATTGTAGCACTAAGGAAGAAAAATCAAATTCAGAGCTCCCCGAAGAGTTTGGTAAAATATATTCATAAATTCAAGTAGACATCGGCCGTATCAGTGAGAGCCCAGTACGTATGCAAAGTTTAATGTCACTAGATATCAAAACGTATTTAAAACAATGGCAGTGGAATACCGAAGGAACAAGGGAAGCGAAGACTACATAAATCGAAATCCGAAGACATGGGAAAAACGGCAACAGAGAAAAACAAAGACAAAACAAGGACATGATATAGCTACAAGCACGGAAATATATAGCTACAAGCACGGAAATATAAAGACGACATTAAAAACTAAGGCACTCATATTGTGAGCTCCCATGACAACCGGGAGTGACATTGGGTTAGAATTCCCTTATTACGCCAAGAATGTAAGTTATGTCCCAGCTTTTCTTGATTATTGGTTTTTTCACAACATTTCCGTAAAAAATGGTGTTTACGAGTATCGCCATATTTAGAAATATTTACATCTACTATAAACTTCTTTAATGCATTCAACAACTTATAAAATGTGAAACCATGTAGTAAAAGTTTGGCTATGGAAGTATTGTTACGTTCATTCAAATCGTCAAGAGTAGTTCACACTCGTGCGAATCGTATCAGTTGAGAAATATGCATCCCGTAGGATGCAGCTAGAGGAATGTCGCCGTCAAGAAAAGGGAAAATTAGTAATATTGAAATCAAAATCATCCCGTTTATCATATATTTTAGTTTTATTTTTCCAGAGTCAATAATGATAGTTAGATCAAGAAAAGGACAGTATTTGGAATTATTGTTAGCCTTATTTAATCTCAGTTCTTGTGGTTAAATAAAACACTGGCGATTGTCAAATGGGGGCAATAACCAAAATACCGAACATATTTGAAGTCCATGAGCCAAATCAGGTAGAAACCAACGGCAAATATGTCGACCGTAATGTTTTTTTTTTTTTGTTTTTTTTTTTGTTAATACTATAACCAACACTTTATAAAAATATACTGGTCTCGTGTTCATTTACTCGATATTATTTCGTAAAATGGTTAAATGGCTGGATAAATTAGTGGTAGAACACGTACTTGATGCCGGAATAAAACGATGTTCGAAGGTATTTTTGTTAAGCATAAGAACCCATATATATTATAGTGTTTCAAAAAATGTTATATAAGATATAATTTACTCTCTGCATATGCTCATTTCGACAACTTATGTCTCTTCAGTGCAGATAAAATTTAAATTTTTGGAAGACCATAAAATCAAAGATGCTTAAAAACTGATAGAGAAAGGAAAAAAAAAGAGAGATAAAGGAAAGGGCAGAAACCACTAAAACTACATCTTTTTTGGACTGACATCTCCAATTTGACAAAAATGGTCATCTCAGAACTATAATTTACGACAAAAAGGGACGATCTAATTTAAAACAACGGCAGTCGAGTACCGAAGGAACAAGGGTTGTGGGATATGCAAAAAGTCAAAACTTATAGTCAAGGTAAAAGAATAAAAAACAAAAACACTAAAATAAAATTGTAATATTCAATACGAAGGTTGTTCTATCTTAAATTCGCTGAAAGGACGGCAGTGACAGAAGGTGCTCCTCGACAGTAAGCATGTCTTGTCCCTCTCGCACCTCGCGTCTCATGATCAGTCAGACATGTATCAAATTACTAAACATGGACTAACTTCTCCTTCTTACAGTGTGTTTTACAGTTGATTTGATTAGAACCAATCATGCAGACTTTTTTCATCAGGCATATTTTCCCCTGACGGCCTTATTGATCAGGGCTAGAAAATGTTATCATACGATCATAAAAAACATTCTTTAATAGATATATTTTCCATTGTGGAAAAAGGGTCAGAACTATGATTCAAGTTTCAGATTTTTTCAGTACTTGGATACATTTTTTGTATTGTCTAACATCTCATAATTCATGTTGACTTGCCATTGAACACTACCAAAATAGACGGGATTGTTTGGCGAGCTTCAAGACCGTGTTAACCGACTATTTCTTTTGAAATTTCTTTACAGAATAATTACCACTCTGGTTGTTTTATTCCTGTTTTGTCTTATTGCCTTTTGGATTTGTACTCTTAACAATTCTGTTCTGTTACTATTTGACTGGATTCCAAAATGTATTGATAATCATCTTAGATAGTCCATAACATGTTTTATATAGTGGCATATGCATATTTACATAAATTAATGAATAATATGTATACTTACAGTATTTGCAGCTTCTTTGAATTATCAAACAACCCCACTGGCAGACTAGATAACTTGTTATCTGAAAATTTCCTAAAAATACAGATATTAATTTTTCCCGAAGATGAGGTCAACAAGACTTTTTTGTAACTGTCTGTTGTTTTTTGAAAACATCAGCATTAGTATGAACAAAGGAGTCTATATTTTTAACAAATTTGCAGGTACAAAATAGGCGTAGAATACTTTCCCTTGATTCTTCACAAAAATTTCAAAGTTCCGTTTCATTAAATTTACACTTAAATCAAAAAGAGTTTGTTGCAATGATTCTGTGCAAAAGCATCAACTGCAATGCTATCAGTTGCAGAAAATAAATGAAAAGTTACCTCGGTATTTAGTTATTTGTTATTTTTTGTCACAAAATATGTAAGGTTAAAAATATACAAGACTTTTTTCTTATTTTGTGTAGTTACAGTGCTTGTACAGTAAAACAAAACCAATCACACTATTGTACCGTACACCATACATCATGCACCATTACACCATATACCATTCACCATCGCACCATACAGCATCGCACCATACACCATCACACTATATACCTGACACCATACACTATCCACCATGCACCATGCACCATACACCATACACATTACACTATACACGATGTCCTATACAATGTTTTTGCATTTCGGTATTTATTTAGTGGTCGGAGCATACACCTTGTCCCATCTTTCAAAATTATGTATTGTCATATTCTTTCCTTTCAAGGTTGTGGTCATGGAGTTCTAGTCTACCTGCGTTGGATTTCATTCGTATGCTTACTAAACTTTAGGGAAACGGGACGGATAAAGGGGAGGTTTGGGTACCCATAAACGGGTTAAACCCTACAGCTGGCTTTTGCTAGTCCCGAGTTCCTATCGTTGCTTACGTTTGTCTTTTGTCTAACTTGTTTTTTTTTTACTGTGTAGTTCCCTAGGAAATTGTGGCATGTAATTATAATGTTTAGCCGTTATAGGTGTATCCTGTTGTCCCTTTTATTTCAAGTGTCTATTTTGCAGGACAAAATCCCGGGGACAAATGACGAATTTCGAGGAAAATTTGTGGATATCTCATTTTTTAGTCTAAACTTTAGAAAATTTATCCACAAAACTTGTTATTTACAATCGTTTGAAATAAAATAAAAATACTCGGGGTTGATAGCGTTTCGCTTGATGTTCTTTATTTCACGTGTTGCTTTGATTCGTGGAAACTAAGAAAACTTCCCTTCATTAAACAACGGCAGTAGAATACCGAAGGAACAAGGGAAGCGATGACTACAAAAATCGAAGTCCAAAGACTTGGCAAAAACGGTAACAGATAAAAACATAGACAAAACAAGGACATGAGACAGCTACAATGCACGGAAATGAAAAGATAACATTAAGAACTAAGGCATTCAGAGTGTGAACTCCCATGAAACAAATGACATTTTTATTTAATCTTCTTGAGGGTATATTGACAGATAAATGAAGGCGGCAAAGGCTTATCTGTTATCATCGTACAACGTCCATATCGTATTTTTATTCGTACACCAAACACGATCTTTATTATTTCACCAAGTTCGCGTGCAATGCATATCGTAGGAGAATTTTGATACTTCTTACATCGAATAGAACCTTTTTTTTCTATTTCTTATACACCATACCGTATATCGTTTTATTTCTGGATACATTTCTCTAAATGGATCAACTAAAAATATACTTCCTTAAGCTCCAGTAACTCCTCCCTAGCTCTTGGATTATTTATATTGACATAATTATATGTATCAAGGTCAAAGTCTTGAATTAAATCAAAATCTCCACATATAATATATGACTGAATTTCAAAACTATCAATAACATCTCTTACTTTGTAAAAAAACTTGGAGTATCAACATTTGGGCCGTATATATTAACCAGTGAACTTTTTAATTTTCAATTGTAAGACCCAAGCCCAAAATACTACCATTTTCATCTTTTTTTTTATTTTATGAATTTTAAATTCAAAGTTAGCTTTAAAAAGGATAGCCACTCCTCTCCGATTTGAAGCATATGAATTAGATATACACTCTCCTCCCCATTGATTTCTTATTTCAGATTCATCTTTTTCTTCAAAGTGTGTATCTTGAATACAGACTTCATATAATCTTTGATTTTAAATAGTTGAATACATCTTTCCGTTTCTCCAGCGTATGAAGGCCTTGACAGTTAAACGAAACCAATCTCAAAATGTGTCCTTCCATTTGAAAGCTTATTAAAATACATAAATTACTATATAATTAATATCATAATGATATAGAACTGATAAAATCTTAAGCCATCACTACTGAAACCCAGAAGTTTTTCCTATCACGATTCCTTGTTTTCATACATATGTTTAACATGACATATATAAGATATTTAACAGTAAATATGAAGTTGTAAAACAAAATAGTAATATAGGACAAACAAACATTAAAACAAATTTAGTTGTCTAACGAAATTGAGATATTTTCCAAGATTCAACATATAGGAGACTGCATATGTGGAAACTATGTCAAAAGGGAGATAACTCAATTTAAATTGAGCAACAGAATGTATATACATTTGTATATGTCTGTATAAAGTATTTTGTCATCCGTTGCTACATCCTATAAGTTATATGTAGACCTTTAAAGCAATATGTACTCCTTATTTAAACAAAAACAGAAGTGTTTCTCCGAAAAAAGCATAAAAAAACCCGGATATGCATCTCATTACTTCATTTTTGTTGCATAACTAAATTTGTATTTAACTGAAATAAATATTCTACTTTGCATATATTGTATTACCTATGTTGCCCAATCTATTTGTTTTGACTCATGAATCCAGTTTTTCAATATTATTTAAGTGTACTAATTATACATGTAGTGATCTTGTTAATTGTGGCATGTGGTTGTAATATTCGGCCATTGAAATTGTTTAGTAAAACTCACTACTAGTTCTCTAAAAAGATATAAAAGGAGGTATTTGGAATTTTCATGGACATTATTATTTTTTTTTTTACTTTGTTATCTTTTGATATTTTACATTTTTGTAATTAATTGTGATAATAAGATACTATGTACACTAGTGTAAATAAGTAGTCGGTTATTGATTATTTTAATTCAATTGGAATTATATTACTATACCCATTACGTGAAAAAAAATGATTCTAGTAATAATTTAAACATCTATCAGTATGGTTATATTTTCTTTTTTAATTATGTATGCATGCATGCACTAGTGGCTAACCAGTTGATAGTGTTTATTCGACTTATTATTTGCTTGGTTTTGAATGTTGTATTTTCTATTTATATATATATTTCACGAAAGGATTTGGAGTAAATGAACATGAGACCATAACACATGTGTTTACTCCAACTGCAATAATTTTAATGAGCTGTATATATCTATATATATGAATTGTTAATAACACAGTGTACAGCACTATATAGATAAAAATTGTAATGACAAAATGATTTTGGTACATCAAATATTAGTCTAACGTTTTCATTCTAGACGGGACTTTTCAAGACTAACAACGTCGTTAGGCAACGTCGCGATGGGGAATCTCTGACGCAACGTCATTGTTTCGAAAACGTTGTAAATAGAATTTAACCGTCCGTTTGATCTGAAATTGCGATCCATAGTTGCCGGACCAGAATCAGCAACACAAAGACTAAGTCATTTTCTAGATCTAGTTCAAAAACATATGTGTATACTAATATACATGACAATATAATTCTGACTTCATTTGATGTAACAAGTTTATACACAAATGTTCCCTATGATTTAGGAGAAACTGCACTTAATTATTGGATAGAAGAAAATCGAAACATTATCGACAGTCGATTTAATATTGATTTCTTGATAAAAGCTCTGAAAATAATTCTAGAAGGGATACATTTTATTTCGACGGTAGGCATTACGAACAGGTTAAACAAAACTGCCCTGGGGACCAAAGTAGCTCCAACATATGCAAACTTGGTAATGGGTTATTTAGAGAAAATTTCATATGACAATGTTGAAAACCAATACGGACGAGAATTCAAAAACTCAATTGTTCAAACATGGAAAAGATTCTTAGACGACTGTTTTGTGTTCTGGACCAAATCGGTCGAAGAGCTAGAAGCATTCCATAATGTTCTTAATTCTCTACACCCGTCAATAAAATTTACCAAGGAAAGCAGCCAAAGCGAACTACCGTTTCTCGATATACTCCTGAAAATTTCAAATAATACATTTATAACGGATATTTATTATAAAAAGACAGATACTCATCAGTGCTTAAACTTTGAATCATACCACCCCGCGCATACTATAAGAAATATCCCTTACTGTATGGCGCGACGGATATGTGCAATAGTGCTGGATGACCAACTACGTTAAACACGATTAGAAGAACTTAAAACATATGTTGCGCAGCAGAAATATCCGCTACAACTCATTCAGGATGGTATTAACAGAGCTAAGCAATTAACAGTGGCCGAATTGAGAACACCAAAAGAACAACTGAAATAAGAAGAAATTATTCCTGTAGTTACTAGTCATGATCCGTCAATGCCGAATACCTTTAACATGATAAAATCTAATTTACCGATTCTACATATAAGTGACAACATGAAAATTCTGGCAAAACCCAAATTGATCATAAATAGTAAAAGACAGCCGAAAAATTTAATACGCCAACTGACCAGGGCAAAATTTGACATGCAAGAAAAGATACCTTCAGTTTCCGTTTGCGGTGACTCCAGATGCGGCGTTTGTAGTAAAGATAACTTTAATTATTTGGAGGTGGATGTGAAGAACCAGTTTAAAAACGGGAAAGAATTTACGGTAAATACAGACATGATTTGTAATTCCGAAAATTCAATATATTGTATTACATGTACAAATTGCCGTGAAAACTATATTGGTCAGACCGGAAATAGTATTTGTGAAAGAGTGCGTGTGCACAAACAACAGATTCGGCAACCCAAATATTGAAAAATACCTCTTAGCGAACATTTAGATAGATGTGCTAATGGAAAATTCAAAATATTTCCGTTTTTAAGTGTCCCGGCAAAACAGAAGAGTTCCGAAAACAGTTGGAGAAGAAGTTCATAAAAGTATTTAGCGCAAGATTAAATTCTATATCAAACGTTTTCGGAAACAATAAATTATATGCGTCTAATGTCAAAGACCAACCGAGTTAGAGTCTTAGAATTAATATTATCGAGAACATCTTTCCACTGAGGAATTTGACCATTACAATTTGAGTGACACGCAACACTACATTTGAATTTCACTGTTGCAGATAGGCCCATTTTGATGAATTATATATAAAACACGTTCTATCGTAGAAACCCAACGGGGTTAGAATTAGAGAAATGAATATCGAGATTGCCTTCCCATCGAGGGATTTGGCTGTTCTTCGAATGAACATGTATTACAGACAGATTACACTGCCCACGCAATCTCTGTGGGAGACTAAAGGGATGTAAAATAGACCGAACCACACATTTATTTTATGTGACACTTAAGTATATTATTCGAAATTATAACAAGTCTCCGGTGGTCCAGTGGTAGCGTGGCAAACTTTTAACCCTTACAACCTTGACAGAAGGGGTTTGAAACTCACTGGAATCAACAAAAAGTTAATATTTAGTATCAAAAGACTTAGACTTAGACTTTGGTTTTGAATTGATAAAAAAGATAGAAAATACATCACAGGCAAATGATTGAAGCCAAAATGATTAATTTCATTTTTTAAACAAATTTTGTTCCAATGAAATACCCAAAATTGCAGTTTATTTATCTTCTGCATATGGCCATTTCGACAACAAGTCTCATCAGTGCAGATTATATAAAAAAAATTGGAAAACCGAATAAAATTTTTTTTTAAATTTAAGTGTCATTTTCCAAAAATTGAAGTAGCCCACATTTTGATGGGGCGCTCAGCATAGATCGGTCCATAATATGCCATAAAAACGAAGCACTGGTATAACGGGAATAATTTAAAATTTCCGTGGCCACAAGATTCCAAATGTGCACTTAACGGGATTTTGCGTGTGTAAGGATTATTAATTTGTTGACGATGAACTGTCATCCTTTGTTGCAAAGTCATTCCGGTTTGACCGATGTCATTTTCTGTACATCCTTTGTTGCAAAGTCATTCCGGTTTGACCGATGTCATTTTCTGTACATCCGCAACATGTGATTACATATATAAGAATTTCTGATGCTTCACTTCAATTTCTGTCCATTTTTGAAAGTAAAAGTAATAGTGCCTTCTTTTAAAATATGACATATACCACATCTTGGTTTATTACACTTGTTAACATTTGCTTTTAATTTGAATTCACCGTTTCGAATTTTGCAGATGTTAATATTTTCTTTAGTGATTTTGGTTGTCGTTTACTTTTAATGAAATTTGTGTTATGCAAAGCAGCTTTCATTCTGCTATCATGTTGTATAACGGTTTGTTTTGAAAAATAGTATTAAATATTCCTGGGCTTCTACAATGTAGGACTGTGTGTAGACACGTATGCAATTATATCTGTTTCATCTCTTCGGAATTGTACTTTTCTTAATTCCTGGATATCAATGGCTTTGGTTTTTAATATTCCTGTATCCACTACTGACGGAGGATAGTTCCTGACATAAAGTATAAATTTTAATTCCTCCAATCTTTTGTCACGAGTTTCACTGTCCGAAATTATTGTGCAAAGTCGTCTTGCCATATTATACGGAATGTTAATCCTTATGTGTTTAGGGCAGCAAGAGTTGAATAACAGGTATTGTTTCCTGTCCGTGGGTTTATAATATACATCAGTTTTTATTGTACCGTCTTTTTTGAGAATAAGAATATCTAAAATGGTAAGCTTTTTCCGCTATACTCCATTGTAAATTGAATATTTTCGTTAATAATGTTAATTAAGTCATGAAATTCTTGTAATTGTGATCTAGAATATTGCCATAAGATAAAGCAGTTGTCTTAAAATCTTTTTCAATGTATTTTTGACGGAGTTGTGAAATAGGTTACCGAATTTATCTCGGATATTTTCATACAATTCGATTTCTAAGAATCCCATGACTAAATTCGCACATGTAGGGGCAATTTCGTTTCCATTGCTTTACCGCATTTTTGTCCATTATATTTAGAATCAAACATAAAGTAATTGTTTTCAAGGATAAATTAAAGACCATGCAGAATAATGTCTTTATTTATACGTTCCTGTAATTCATGTGGATATTCATTTAGCCAGTACGAGATTGCCTCGATTCCAAAATCGTGCGGAATGTTTGTATAAAGATTAGCTACATAAAAAAAAATTGCATTTCGCGTTACTGATTAAGCATGTCCATGTCATCTCGGATGTAGCTTTCTACATGTTGTAAAAATTGTTTAAAAAGGATATCAATAAAATTGCTAAGTGTATGTGTTTCGCAGGCTGGTCCAGCAATTATTGGTCTTACTTTTAAGTCTGGGGTGATGGAATGTAAACGCATACAGAAGTGGACGTCGAAGAAACATCGTTTATGGATTTCATATAAAATATTTAAAAACTTATTGTATGCAGATAATATATCAAAAACAAAATAATATTCAGAATCCACAGTTCTAGTACTTTCACTTATCTTGACAAGTCCCTTGTAGGATGAAAGTACTAAAACTGTGAATTTTGATTTTTATTTTCTTTTAATATATATTTCCCAGGAATATGAAAAAAATGGATTAGTTAGTTTAAACTTATTTTAATTGTATAATATTCAAAAAGGATTGGACACAAGTTAAAAAAAAACTTATAAAGTCCTCTCCTTTTATACAATCTGTACAATAATAATGCATTATTATTATACAATATAATGTTATATATAATATTTTATTTTCTCTAATTCTTGTTCAAAATAAATACTTCCCAAATGATGTTAGATGAACTTAATAATCAACATGTTTAGACATTGATCTCACTTGCTGATTGGTTGTGTCAGTTTCTAGAAATAGTGCAACCGGATGTTGATGAAATGAACACCTTCATCATTGTCTAGCGAATTGATTTTTACATTTCATGACTAGGATAACTTATTGATAATATGAATTTTTTTTTCAAAATAATTATACTCAATACCCCTTTCAGTGAAAGGCGCAATGATACACATAGCAACGATGATAGCAACAAAATGGCGGCATACTTGAGAGTGGAAACTACGGAGATCGCTTTACGTCAGATAAATTGAGTAGGAATTAGAGAAAAAATCTCTAACATTGATTCTCCGGTTTATTACGATAATTTCTCACATCTCGATATTTAAATTTTCACATTTTAAAGTTCTTGGATAGACCTCGAACTTTATAATGAGAAAAATTAACTATCTCGATGTGAGAAATAAACGTTATAAACTTGAAACAATGTTAGAGACTATATATTATCAATCAATAGGCATGGCGAAGAAATTAAAGATTTGAAGAAGAAAAAAAAGGATAGAACTAATGGTACAATCTTTAGATTTATGTACAAATTATGCCCGAAACCACTCAATTGTTAATCCCGTTCTTCTGTTAAATGTAAAAAAATAATTTGGCTGAGTAAACTGTTGCCGTGTGATTGGATTGGTTGGGGTTTGTAGTTAACGCGACAATTAGCGTAGATCGTAGTGTAAATCGTACGGTAAATACTATTAACTTAGTTGTGTGAAACATGTTCAAGTTTAGCAATACACCGACAATTTTGTAAATTTGATTCAACTTGCTGATAATAGTAAAAATCTAAGTAGTAAATGGAAAGTGATAATATCCAAAAGTTAACAAAAAAATCAGTTATTTGACAAGATTTGTTTTGATGTGTTGTACATTCATATCTACATTCATTTATAAATTGTATTTATATTAACAGAATTATTAGTTTGGACAAACTATCCATCAACCCAACAGACGGTTTTGAAAACTTATCATGTGATTTATGACGTCATATTTACATTAATTCATAAATTGTATTAATAACAACAGTATTTTTAGTTAAAAAAAAATCCAACCAACAAACCAAGCTGGCAGACTTGATAACATGTCATGTGATTTATGACGTCATATTAACATATATCCATAAATTGTATTTATATCAACAGTATTATGAGTTTAGTCAATCTATCCAACAAACCAACAGACGGATTTGATAGTTTACCATGTGAATTATGACGTCATATTTACACTCATTCAGTAGTTCTTTGGATACTTACAATTGAGTGAGCTTAGATAATTTATCAAACAAGCCAGTAGGCAGACTCACTAACTCATTCTTTGAAAAAAATCTGAAAAATATTTATTTCTTCAGTGATATATGATAAAATTTCTGTCAAGTTTAAATCGAGTCAGACCCATCAATAAAGTAAGTGAGAACTGAACTGTCAATTAGTGTTGCTGTTAATTGCCGTAATTTTGGATTTATGATTTTTAGAATTTAGAACGAATAATCCATGGATAATGGCAAAATCAAACACACTAAGAAACAAAGACACCACTTGAATACGGGACAAAAAAGAAAAATGAAGACACACTTACAGATGAACAACATGGACCCAATAAAAAACTATTGGTGAGATCAGGTGCACCGATAGAGTAAGCATATAATGTTTCCTATAAGACACCCGCTGTGTTGAACATGTCAACTCGGGTAGTTAAGTCGAATCCGATATAGGAAAATCAAACTTAAAATCAATAAACAGCTTAAACATTAGATTTATATATTTTCTCCTTATAACATACCACTAGTCCTTCAATTATAATCGCTTATAGCGTTAACTTACTTATACATGGATTGCACTCACTACCATGCGACCGAAGAAACATTTTGAGCTGGTGTGTCAAACCATGTATATATTTAATAAAAGGACAGCAAACATAGGTTAACACATTCATGGTTTTTGAATTATTGCAATACGAGTCATTGAAGTTCAAATTTATTATCTTTTTTTTTGCTTAAAAATAGCATGATCTTAAAATGGCTTTTTATGCATATTTTTGAATAAAGACAAGCCAGGAATATAAAATTCATTGCAAGGCTTCTAGTATCATTTTTAGACTTAAGTACGAAGTATGCATAAAATTATTCAATTGTAACTCCCCATTCACTGAAAAGAAGTTTGCGGTGCTCTGTAGCCATCTGATCAGATTGGTTAGTGATTACGGTTAACATTAAATGTATTGTAAATCGATTAATTTAGTTATGCGCAATGTGGTCAAGCATAGTGATATATAGAAAATGATTCCATAACTTTGAATTATCTTGTTGATGAAAAAAAAATTAAAAGAGGTAACTGGAATATGATAATGCCAAAATGTATTCATTTTAAACAATCATTGTCATATTTATGTTTTCATCATTTCATCATTTGTTTTCAAACTTTAGAAAATCAAACAACCATGCATTCGTATAGACTAAGAGTGAATCCTTGAAATAACTCTCTTAAAAGGGATGTGTACTCTTGTTCTTTATAGAATTTCTCATGGGGATACACTATAAAACTTCAAAATGTTGGCTTTTAAGTTTTTGTTCTTTTTAACATTGAATCAATGAGTGTCCTGTGGTTAACATGTTGTGATTGTCTTCTAAATTTTTGCGGAATATCAAAGATCCTATATATATCCTAAAAATACATTAAATATTCGCGGAATTTATTTTCGCGATTTAAGTCCATCCGCAAAAATACGCGAAAATTAAAACCCCGCGAAAATTTCCCGCTATACGGTACTCTTTTTATTGGGCTACTTATGACATCGTTTATAAAAACCTTTTACCTTTTCAGGGTGTGATTGTTGACGATCTCGTATTCATCAGTAAAACAGAATTGATGTCGCGTTATTCGAATCTATCAATGGATGTAAAAAATAGATAACAGGAAACACCGTCAATGGCTGAAAATTATAATTACATGCCAAAATCTGCCAGGGAACTACACAGGAAAAACACCTTTAAGACAAAAGACTAACGATAGGAACTCTGGACAGCCGCACTTGATACTGATACTAGCAAAGCCAGCGGTGTGGTTAAACTGGTATATGGGCACCCAATCCTCTCTTTATCTGTCCCGTTTCCTTATAGAATAAATAACTTACGAATAAAACCTAATAGACTACTTACTCCATGGCCACAATCTTGAAAAAGACAATACCTAATTTTGATTCCACCCTGGTCTTGCTATAAGAGAAATTTTCGTTGTTGATTGCTTTATGAAGACTTCAGGATAAAAAACAACAATAAAGGCGATGTTTAAAATAACTGAATACCGAAGTCACTGTGAATTTACTTTCTGCATATGCGCATTTCGACAACTTATGTCTCATCAGTGCAGATAAAATCTAAACGTTTGGAAGACCATAAAATCAAAGATGTTTAAAACTGACAGAGAACAAATAACCAAACTGATCTAAATTTAAAGCCAAAATCAGCTAAGGACAGAGCTTTGCATGAGGGAGATACTCCTTAGTTTTCAATAAAATTTACCAAATTTTAGATATTGGAAGGTTTCAAAAATAATCGGCTTTCGGGTCAGCACCGAAGTACTGACTAAATGCTTAAATGTACAATGTATTTTGTGTTATGTGCAATTGCTTCATTTTGTTGTTTATAATGGACTTGTCAGTTGATTTTCAACTTGATATTAATTTATTTATATGAAAAAGAAAGGAAATTTGGTAAATGTCAAGTAGACAGCAACTTATCTCCAGGATAAAACAACCCCAAAAAAGCCTCTAGAGGTCATCGTACGGTCTTCAACAGAGTGGGGAAACTAACATCATAAAGCCCTTAATAAATTAATAATTCACGTGTACTCATAGTATCTTGAGTGATTAATTTATATTTCTCTAATGATATTTCAAGTTGAAACCGGTTTTGACCCGTTAAATTTTCTTTATTCAACATATGTTGAATAAAGCCCCGTGCTATTCCCCGCTAAATCTATTCGGAATACAATTCTCGGTGTTTATCATTGATCATTAGAGAAAAAGATTACACCACTGTCATATTTTATCCACTCTCGATAGTTAAATTTAAAAATTTCAAAATGCTCGGCAAGCCTCGCAATTAAAATTTTAAAATTTAACTATCTCTAGTGGATAAAATATGGTAATTAAAGGGATCTTGTGGTGTAAGCTATATATATTCACAGTATCTTGAGTAGTTAATTTATGTACACCAACAGCATCTTGAGTAATTAATTTATGTTTTTACTCACGGTATCTTGAGTAATGAATTAATGTATACTCAAAGTATCTTGAGTACTTAATTTATGTATACACACAGTATCTTGAGTAATTAATTTATGTATTCTCATGGTATCTTAAGTTTTTAATTTATGTATACTCACAGTATCTTTAGTCTAGTCAATTTATCAAATAACCCAGCAGGCAGTCTCGATAACTTGTTTTTTGATATTTCTCTGAAAAAAGGTTGTTTCCTCATATAAATGTTATTCACAATTGCTGTTCTTTTGGATGAATAAATAATCAAGACTTCGTTTTCCAAAATGTTTTATGTAGTATTTATTAGTTTTGTATTGTATTATTTCCACTGAATCTATACCTGTGAGTGTTGACTGCTATTAATAACCACTGGATTTATACTTGTGATGGTCGAGTGCTATTACCACTGGATCTATACCTGCGATGATTGAATACTATTACCGATGATTTAAACCTGTGATAGTCAAGCGCTATTACCACTGGAACTATACCTGCGATGCTTGACTTCTATTACAATTAGATCTAGACCTGTGATTTTGGACTGCTATTTAAAAAAAATGCACCAGCCCAAATGTCCAGTTTTTGACATTTTCTTATGGCTTTTAGTTAAACAAAGTATACATTTATTCCAGAACAACTTTCCATATTGTCCCGGTTGTCTATTATTTCATCATTCAATGATGCAGACGTTTGTTTGTTTTGTGTTTTTTTTTCTTTCTTTCGTTTATTTGACAGCAGAAGACAGTGATTCTATAATTCGTGCGAGTATGTCTCTTCCGTACTATTTTGTTCTACGCATATTTTCATCGACTCTTTGTTTATGTAAATTTCTGTAAATTCTAAAACCTACGGTTTAACTCCCTCCATCGTAGTTTTGTCCTTAGCTATATTTGATATTACTAATTATTCGAATTTCGTTTGGTTTTATGCATTTTAAACATTTTTTTTGAAATTATTGATTTCCTGTGTTTGGGTTCTATGGCTGCTGATGAGGAATTAATTTCCGAAAAGGCTATACAGCTCTTAAAAAAATTTTGCAGTTGGGAGTTAATATATGTGTTATGGTCTCATGTTCATTTACTCCATATCCTTTCGTGAAACATTCTTTAGGTTTCCTTTTATTTTTCAGTCATACAATACAACACACGAATCCTATTCCTATCTGTAAATTTAGTTTGCGTTTAGGTTTGACGAGAAAGGTCGTCGATTCAAAGATTCCTATTTGAAAGTTTCTTTTCGCTTTTTATTCATATAACAAAGAACATTCTTTTTATTTTCTGTAAATTGCTGTTTGCTTATTTTCAAGAAAGCAAAGGACATTGGCTATATTTTTCACACTTACATTTCTTCTTGTTTAAGTCTTTAGACAAATGGTATTAATGAAATGAATACTTCGTACGATCTCCGAAACAAATAATGTGTAAAGTGGATGATGTGAAAGGCCAAACATGCAGAATTCATTTTGAGTGCATAATGCCAAGATAGACAGATTGTGTTTCTATAAGGGTTGTCGTTTGCATTTTATCTTTCGGTTCTTTTTTCTTAAGTTTTTGGTTAATTTCACCCGTCATTGAAATTCTCTTTCTTTGTAGTTGCTTTCTGTTTAGTATAAACAGAATATTATTTAGAAAACATATATATCAAACAACGGTTAAGCACAAAATGAAGGGATTGGAGTTATCATTATATTAACACTATTTGAGTGTGTCTTATCTGTCTAACATTTCAAATGGAGTATGATACATCTGATTGACAATACAAATAGAGTATGACACATCTGATTGACACTACAAGTAGAGTATGACACATCTGATTGACACTTTGAGTGGAGTTTGACACATCAGATTGACACTTCAAGTGTATATGACATATCTGATTGACACTTCAAGTGGAGTATGACACATCTGATTGACTCTTCTAGTAGAGTACAGTGCTTGTACAGTAAAACATAACCAATCACACCATTGTACCATACACCATACACCATGCACCATTACACCATACACCATGAACCATTACACCATATACCATACACCATCACACCATACACCATTGCACCATATACCTTACACCATACACCATGCACCATACACCATACACCATATACCATGTACCATACACCATACACCATGCACCATACACTTTACATCTTACACTATACACTATGTCCAGTACAATGTATTTGCATTTTGGTTTTTATTTTATAGTGGCCGGTACATACAACCTCGGGCATACAACAAATGAATTTTATCTTTTGGTAGGACAAAATGAAGATTTTTAATAAAAACTTGTCTCGGCGAGATCTCATTTTTCAGTCTCAATTCTAGAATACTTTCCACAAAGCTTGTTTTTTACAATCGTGTAAATAAAATAAAGGGTGATACAGATTTTCGTTTGCCGTATTTTATTTCGCGTGTTGCTTTTTCTCGCTTTTAAAATGTCATTTTTGCCCTCATCTTATTTAATAAGTATTTCCTTTATATCTTTCGATTATCGAGCGTACATTAACATATCATTATTAAGGCGGCAATCGTACAGCGTCCATAACCTTTTTTTCGTACACCAAACACGATCTTATTTCACGTGATATGTACATTGTACACGAGAATTTCGATATTTCTTCCATCAAACAGAA
>MJUU01056650.1:0-28175 GCA_002080025.1 Modiolus philippinarum | reverse complement strand
TTACGCCGCCGCCATCGCCGGATTGCTATACCTATGTCTCGCCTTCAGTGACTTTCGTCGCTGGCGAGACAAAAACAAAAGCTGTCGCCGAATGGCAACCAAGTATACCCCCACTCATTGAACCCTTGACCAAAAATTCATGTTTACACTACATTTTGAAATTAAGTCCACATTTCGTCAAACAAGAAGTACATATCCAACAGGACTCAAAATAGGACGTTCCTTACAACTAACCATATAGAGGCTGCATACCGATTTTGAAATCAATCCCTCCTGTAGAAGCTGAGAAAAATGCAATGAAAAATTCATGTTTTTACTACATTTCGCAACAAAGTCCACATTTCGTCAAACAGGAAGTACATATCAGACAGGACTCAAAATAGGATGTTCCTTACAACTAACCATATAAAGGCTGCATACCAATTTTGAAATCAATCCCTCTTGTAGAAGTCCAGAAAAATGCAACGAAAAATTCATGTTTTCACTACATTTTGTAACTAAGTCCACATCTCGTCAAACAGGAAGTACACATCCGACAGGACTAAAAATAGGATGTTCCTTACAACTAACCATATAGAGGCTGCATACCAATTTTGAAATCAATCCCTCTAGTAGAAGCTGAGAAAAATGCGACGAAAATTTTTTCAGATGAACGGACGAACGGACAAGGCGAATCCAGTATACCCCCCTCTCTAGCGAGTGGGGGTATACTTAGGAATATTTCTAATTTCTAGAAACCCCCAATTTTTAAAAATAATAAAATATCTATTCCTGGTGTTCCATCACTAAGTCTTCTAAAACATTAAATAGGAATTGCAGGTCATCAACTTTGGAAAATGGTCTTTTTCATAGTGATGTCTATCTGATTATCTCCCTTTTGACATATCTTGCAATAGATGATTTTTTGTAAAATAAAACAAAATGTGTCCATTGGACATGGATGCCCCGCCAGAAAGATATCTGCAAACAGGAAGTAGATGACTGATGGACTTGAAAAGGGGAGACACGATACAACTCATCATACCAAAGCTTCAGACCAAATATTAAATCATTCCTCCATACACACTCTAAGAAATCCTTGACGAAATTTTGGATGTACGTACGTATGTTTACACAA
This sequence comes from Modiolus philippinarum, assembly GCA_002080025.1. Taxonomy (NCBI): domain Eukaryota; kingdom Metazoa; phylum Mollusca; class Bivalvia; order Mytilida; family Modiolidae; genus Modiolus; species Modiolus philippinarum. The sequence goes on along the minus strand of MJUU01056650.1, from coordinate 27,058 downwards.
GCTGAGAGATCCTTGACCAAAATTTCAGACGTACGTACGTACATACATACGGACAAGGGTAAATCTTAATGCCCCCCGTCGCCTAACGGCAGGGCCATAAAAATTACAATCTAGTAGAATTATATCTTTTCCTTTGTGGGAAGTGGTAAACAATTTAAATATTATCCAGAATAAAAAAGATAAACAACAAATAATAACAAGAGGCTCTCAAGAGCCTGCATTGCTCACCTGGGTCCTGCAGCACTATAATTCCCAATTGATGGTCCATCTTTGGTGGTGTATGTACATAAAAATTAGAAACTTTTTATAAAATTTAATTAAGATTCTTCAAGCAGTTTCAGAGAAGATTTTTGAATGCAGTTTCCAAACTTAAGGGGCCAATGTTAATCTACGTTCCCTGCTGGCAGCTATTTAACATAAAACTTTGAAGAGGGTCACATAAGGACTATCATATCAAAATTCTACTGAAATTGTTCAAGCAGTTTCAGAGTTATGCATTTCCCACTGGGTCCAATGTTACACTAAGTTTTGCTACTGGTGGCCATGTCGGAGGACGGATCAGCACCAAAGTAACTACTTGGTCAAAATCTCACAAGTTTCATTTATGCATTTTTTAAAATGAATCCATTCAATGGTTTTCCATGATATCTTTGTATGCATTTCCCCTTAGGGTCCAATTCATTGCTGGCAGCCATGTTGGATGATGGATCAGCACTGAAGTAACAACACTTGGTCAGCTTCTCATAAGCAAAGTTTGGATTAAATCTATTAAGCAGTTCTCTAGAAGAAGATCTTTTGTTAAATTAAGTTCACAGCTGGTGACACTTGGTCAGCACCTGACAGGCATCATTCATAAATCCATTCAGTAGTTCTCTATAAGATCTTTGTGTGCATTTCCCATAGGGCCAAAAAAAAATATATTCTTGTTTCCTGCTTCCCGACCGACCCTGTTTTTTTGTTGCCGACCCTAAAAATTTTATGTTGTTCCTGAAAAAGTTCAGAGCAGAAACAGACATTTTTATTGGCAGTTTGGTGAACATGGTGAAAAATATTACAGTCAAGCTTCAAAATGTAACACCGCTTATACACTTTGTTGAATATTGCCATAATTACGTTAAAATTAGACCCAATTGATCAAAAACATTGAAACATAAATAAAAAAATGGCGCCCCTTTCCGGAAATTGAAACAATTAATGGACCGGATCGGAAAGGATACGTTATTTTTCCGGATCTTCCCAACAAAACACGAAAAAAACATTTGGTAAAATAAAATAAAATGCCGACCGACCGACCCAATTTTTCAAAGTGTGGTAGCAGGAAACAGACATCATTTTTTTTTTTGGCCTAGGGTCCAATGCTGTCCGTCATGTAAGATAACAGACTGGCACCAAAGTAATAACACTTGGTCAGCACCTCATAAAAATCATTCATGCCAAGTTTGGTTCAAATCCATTCAGTGGTTCTAAAGTAGAAGTTCTTTGTATGCATTTTCCCATAGGGTCCAATGTTAAAATTAAGATCATTGCTGGCGGCATGTCGGATGACACATCAGCACCAAAGTAACAACACTTGGTCAGCACCTCATAAGCATCATTTATGCCCAGTTTGGTTCAAATCCATTCAGTGGTTCTTTGTATGAATTTTCTCATTAGGTCAAATGGTAAACTAAGTTCCCCGCTGGCAGTCATCTTGGAAGCGGTCGGAAAACTTGAATGTGTTCAATAAAATAAAGTCCTTAACATGCTGAACATTTTTGCAATTTAAACTCGACCTCTATCTCAAAGCATTTTTGAAATATAGGACAAAAAGTAAAAAATCACGAAAAATTTGACCAATAAAGGACCACAACTCATATATAGGTACTTGGATTTTCTTCAAAATATCCATGTGGGTAGATCTTAACATGCTGAACATTTTTGCAATTTAAACTTAACCTCTATCTGTTATAGTTTTTTTAATAAAAAATAAAAAATATCAAAATTTTGAAAATTTTACTGAAAAAGGGCAATAACTCTTAGACGGGTCATCAGATTTTCTTCAAATTTTCAGCATGGGTAGATCTTCTCATGTTGATCATTTTTACTCCCATGTCAGATTTTTTATATTTGTAACGGCTTTTGAGTTATTTGCCAAAAACTGTAATTTACCCTTATATCTATTTTTAGTAATGGCAGCCATGTTGTTTGACCTAAGACATACAAAATGACAAATTTGAAACTAGTTACCCTAATGATGATTCAGTTACAGTTTGGTTCCATTTGACCCAGTGGTTTCAGAGGAGAAGATTTTTGAAAGTGAGCTAACGACGGACATACGACGGACGCATTGCCAAGTGATGGCAATAGCTCACCCTGGAATAGCCAGGTGAGCTAAAAAGGCAGAACTCAAGTTTATTCCATTTTTTCAAGTCAAGTGTTTGAAGTCCACATCCTTCCCCACAAAACTTTTGACAGATTTGGCTTATATTTCCTGGGCTACTTCTATACACAAGAAGTGACTAACAGAGCCACTCAGATTCTGACAGACATCATTTAAATTTCCTCGGCTACTTCTCTTGATCAAAGGCAATAAGACTAACCAATGATAATCTATCTATACCATTTGACACTTGACTTGGGAAGACGAGACCCTTCTGGAGCCTTTAGTTTATAGGACTACTTACCCATGGTTGATCAATCTCCCCCATGTGCTCTACTAACTGAAAAAAAAATTACACGATTAAACATATTAAACTACATAAAATGAAATAAATGTAACTTTATAGTTAAATTGCAGAACAGGCTAAAATATCCTTTTAGCTAATGTTTTTCATCTACTGGCAGGGCAATATATTATATTCAATAAACAATTAATGAAATAGTGTATTACAGTAGTGCCTCCATTATAAGACCACCCCTGCTGCAAAGAGAATGTGGTCTTATAATGGAGGCGGTCTGATTTGGCCCTCATTTGGGAGGTATCAAACTAAGATGGGTTCTCAAGGATGGATTTTAAAATCAATTATTATAAGCATTTATGGTCGCAATGACAGTATCATAGTTTAAATTCTTTTAACTTTTCATGTTTTTTTTTAATTATGACAAGGAAAGAACTTTCTACTGGTTATATATACTAATTTTTTTTATACTTTTTAATCAAATGTTTCCTTGGATTTCTGACAATCTAATTAATCCTGGGGTAAATTAATTTAGGACAAAAGATTAATCACCATCTATTGTGATTATTATTGGGGTAATTATAGGTGTTAATAAACATAACTTTTACAAAATGTAAAATGACAATTGCACTTATAATCAGAATTGGGCTTGTCAATTCATGTATGGCTTGATTGTTTTTTTTCAATAAAAAAAACCCCAAAAATATGAAATAACACTTCTTAATTTTCATTAATTTTATCTCTCACAATAACATAATTTACTTATGCATCATCTTACTTTTCATTAAATATTAATATACTTTTTTAAGGAAAGAGAAAATTTCACTGATCATGAAAAATAGTACATGTAAAAGTGGTCTTTATTGGGAGGCAGTACATTCATTTTAAACATGAGAAGGGTGGTCTTTGGTTGGATCAGGGAAGCGGTCTTTATTGGGAGGTCAAAATGCATTACAAGTGATTAATGCATGAGAAATGTGGCCACATAAAGGAGGCGGTCTTATTAGGGAGGGACCTTATAATGGCGGCACTACTGTACATGATAACCAGTCATGTTTTTGCTGCAAAATTTTCAAGAGAAATAGCTTGAAAACCATTTTCAATTTGGAACAAATAATTAAATGAACTGCACAATTTCATTCGGAAGTTCTTGGTCAGCAATAAAAACATAGGTAATCAACGATTTCAAAGTTTGCCTCGTTATAGCGCATGGACACAGAAACCCAATTTTGCCAGGGTGCTGATTTACCATCCCTGATGCATGCATACAAAAGCTAGCTGATTTTACCATGTACAGTAACTGAGATCTTAAATCAGACATAAACTTGAATGTAAGTCGATCATGGGGAAAATATAGGTCAAACTGACCTAATTTTGCCTGAAGGCTGACCTACCAACAAAGATGCATGCACATGCCAGGTTAGATGATCCTACCATGTACAGTTACTTCGATCTGAACTCGGACGTAAACTTGAATGTAAGTTCATCATGTGGAAAATATAGGTCAAAGTGATCTAATTTTGCCAGGATACTGACCTACCGCCCAAGATGCATGCACATGCAAGGTAAGATGATCTTTCCACGTACAATTACTTAGATCTCAACTCAGACGTAAACTTGAATGTAGGTCAATCATGCAGAAAATATAGGTCAAACTAACCTAATTTTGCCTGGATGCTGACCTATCGTCAAAGATGCATGCACATGCAAGGTTAGATTATCCTACCATGTACAGTTACTGAGATATCAACTCAGACCTAAAATTAAATGAAAGCAAGTCATGCAGCAAATATAGGTCAAAGAGACCTAATTTTCTTGGAGGCTGTGAGATAGTACAAGATGCATCTGTATACAAAGTTTGATGACCCTACCCTTCATAGTTACCGAGATATATACCTAAATGCAGAAGTGGACGTAGACACAGACACAGATGCGGACGCCAAGGGTACTCCAATAGTCCTCCTTAACTTCGTTGAGGCGAACAATAAATTTGCAAAATTTGAAAGTTTCATTGGTAAAGGCCATAATCTGGGTATTAAATGGATATGGATTCAGAAAGAAGCAAATGCATGTCAAATATCAAGTGCCTAGGATAACTGATACAGTTTGTACTAACTGCTCATAAAAAACTTTGACCTATATATTATGATTGTTGAAGACCATGCATGCATGACAAAATGGATACATGGATGCAGTGTTGTTCAACATTTAGCTAGTGCATTCCACTCAAACCGGTGCTAGGGGCTGTCTTGAACTTACTATGAGGTAGGTGTGTTTGTGTTTTGTTGAAGGTGACTTCAAGATGAAGAACAACAATGAAAGCATTGTTCTATTTTCTTAATCTTACCATGTATTTATGGAAATTTTGTCATATGTACATTTACTCTATATCCCTTTATTTGGGCATGCAATCATCTGGGTGTGGAATGGTTATGTACTAATAAAGATGCAACAGCATGTGTAATATCAAGGATACAAGCTGTACTAACTGCTGGCTAAAAACACATTAAATAGTGTGCAACTACAACAAACATAATCCTAACATGTCTCATAATTTATATACATTGTATAATTGTTGATGCTTCTGGCACTACTGGAAATGCTATCCCTATGACTTGTTTCTGTGACTTTGGTAACTTTAAGTGTGGATTCAAATATACGTTTGACACATGACTTTGGCGATACAGTAATTGCTGGATGAAGTGATTTTCTTTAACAAATAATATCATTTCTTAGCTTAAAAACAAATTATAAAATTTCCCACTGATAAAAGTAGAAAAATCTTTGATGAAAATTGGGTTTGTGGTCTCAAAGTACCTGCAAACAGGAAGAAGCCATGCGACAAACCTTACAATAACTCCAATACAAACCATCATTTCCAAGCTGCAGACTAAATTTCAAATCATCCTCATTGATACAAGCCAAGAAATCTTGGTGAATTTGGTTTGTAGTTGAAAAAATAGGAAGTAGTAAAGTGACAAACCTGAAAATTGCTTACATGATAAATCTCATTATTTCCAAGCTGCCAGTAAACCAGTTGAAAATCAAAAGTACTGGCAAACAGGAAGCAAACACCAGACAATGTTGAAAATAGCTTGCACAAAACTCATCATTTCTGAGCTTGAGACTAAATTTCAAATCATTCTCACTTATACACTCTAAGAAATCTTTGATGGAAAAAAAAATAATTGTGATAGACAGACTGCAGACTGCACCTGCATCTCAATGTGGACATGCTTAAAACTAAATGCAAATATTCTTACCTTCCTCATTTCTGACTTATTAAGAGCTGTACCAATCATAATTGACTTCCTACATGCTCTGGAGGCAAACATCTGTCTTACTCGAGTAGGACGACACATCATTCCCTGAAAATATACCTTTTATTATGAAAATAATTTTTTGCAAGTACTATTATCTTGAATACTTTTATTTTCACACGTTGGCTGACAGCCCTAAACTAGAGCTGTTGCCGAATGGCAGCCAGTTATACTGAATCAATATGGCAAGTGTAAATTTAAGTGTGTGTGGACACATTACAAGTATGGACACAATAATATACCTATAAATTTCCAGAAAATATTAAAGTCCAATTATCTCCCCCTCAAAATTTTGGGCAGCAACCATAGTACTTCATACACATCCTCAGGTGGTATACTACAACTGTGAACATTTCATTAAAATCCAAGTACCGGGGGTACCTGTTTAATAGGTCAAGGTTAGTCCCCCCCCCCCATTTTTTCCCAGAAAATATTCAAAGACAAACTAGAGCTGTCACCGAATGACAGCCAGTTATACCACCTGCTAATTGAACCCTGAATCAATATTGCAGGTGTAAATTTAAGTGTGTGTGGAAACAATAAAGTTGTGGACACAATACAAGTATGGACACAATGATATACCTCCCCCTTTTTTCCAGAAAACACAAATTATCTCCCCTTCAAAATTTCAGACATCAACCATTTGACCTCATGCACATCTTCAGTTGGTATACTACATCCATGTAATATTTCATCAAAATACCACTACCCGTTTCAGAGGACATGGGTTGACAAGGTTCGTCCCCTCTTTTTCAATAAAAATATTAAAGATGAATTATCTCCCCTTCAAAGTTTCAGGCAGCAACTATATTACTTAATGCACATCTTCAGGTGGTGTACTATCACTGTGTAACATTTCATCAAAATCCAAACAGCAATTAAGGAGAACATGCACTGACATGGTTTACCCCCCCTCTTTCTGGAAAATATTCAAAGACAAATCATCTCCTCTTTAAAATTTTGCATAGCCACCATATTATTTCACGCACATCTTCAGGTGGTGTACTACAACTGTGTAACATTTCATCAAAATCCAAGCAGCTGTTTAGGAGAACATGGGCTTACATGGATTGTCCCCACTTTTTGCCAGAAAAAATTCAAAGACGAATTATCTCCCCTTAAAGGCTTCAGATAGCAACCATGTTACTTCATGCACTTTTCAGATGGTGTACTACAACTGTGTAAAATTTCATAAAAATCCAAGCAGCCGTTTGGGAGAACATGGGCTGACAAGGTACATGGACGGACAGACAGACAAATGGACATTCAGACTGCAACAACAATACAGATAATACATACAAGTAAACAGCTCTTGAATAAGGCAGGTACATGTAAGTTTTGTCAAATTTTGATACCATAAAAAGGCATGTATTATCCGCACATTTTTACCCTAGAAAAGATCTAGGGGTTTGGGGATGCGAATTATACATCCCTATACGACTTGAGTATTTAGCCAAGTTCCCTGAAGATCAATTGCTAGTCCCTGTTCAAACTAAACAGACCATTCTTTACATTTGTGGATCTAATTGAACATGTTGTTTTGAATTGCAAAGTGCCTTACAGTTATAATAAAGGGCTACGCCGAGCGCAGCATGATACGACCGCAGCATGTCGACCACTGAAGTTTGAATAAGTGTAATTTAAAAGTGAATAAGGACACAGTAACTAGATGGACACAATGAGGAGCTTGACACAGTAATTAGCTGGACACAAACTAAGGAACATTAAAATTAGCCCTTTTCATCCCTGAAAGCTCCAAAACTGTAAGATTTGATCAAAATTGTTGACATACTACTGACAGCAAATATCAAGATGAATCCAAAGAAAAAAATCCCCATCAAAATCCGATTAAAAATAATGACTCAACATATTTTCAAAAATTGCAATTTTGGCTCCTTTGACCTCTTTTAGTTTGGAAACGGTAAGAGATATGCCAAATCTGTTGACATACTACCATAAGCTTACAACAAGAGGAATCTAAGAAAAAAATCCCATCAAAATCTGATGAAAAATAAAAATTTTAGGTAATCTGCATGTTTGCAATTTTGGCCCCATTTGGCCCCTCATAGCTCGGAAAGGAAACAAGTTACCAAAAATCTGATTGTGCACCTTTATATTAATTTTTCACTTAGAATCCATTGCAAAAAAAATGCATCAAAATCGGACTAATAATAAAAAATTGAAATTTTTGAAATTGGCCCCTTTTGGGCCCCATTTATCTAATGAACGGTACATGCCACGTCAAATCCTTTGCAATACACCAGATAGGAAATTTCCTCAGTAACAAAATGAGAGAAACCCCATCAAAATCTGCTAAATAATAAATATTCTTAAGCCAAATATGTGAAAACACCCAATTTTGCACTTTTTGGCCCCTTTTTTAAAAACAGGAGGGGCCAAAATAACAAAAACTACACCCAGCCTTCCTTTTGTGCCAAGGAACACTGTGTCAAAATTTCATAAGGATTGATCAACTTAAACTTAAGTTATTGACCAAAAACAAAAGTGTCTACAGAAGACAACGACGACGACGACGACAGCGCCATACCATTTTTTGCGGTCGTATAAAAAGAATGGGTCTTTCCTCCAAATATGCTATTTTGATATCAGAAACACAATTTTTTTGTTAGCCGCCATTACTGTCAACAAACCACATGATCTGTAAAGTGTTGATATTGGTGACAATTAGCTATTTTTATTTTATTGCCTCTGACAATATATTTAACGTGCTAAAGATGTAAAAATATAGGCTTTAGTGGCCTATTATTTTATTACATAACAGTTTATGGGTAATGGAAGACTTAGAAATATCGAATTAAATGAAAAATAAACACGGATATGACGGTCTGCACCGAACCCGTTCCGATTTTTCTATCACACTCGAACTTGCTGATTGGTAAAACGATGTTATTTTTCTTCAAATTTCTTCGTGTCTGAGCCTTTTTATCATTAAATACTTTCAGAAAAGGCTTCAGATATAGTAAATAAAGACTCGTGCAGTTGATAAGCTATGAAAATACCAATTAACAGGTACAAAATAACTACAATCATACCCAATTCTACGTAAACTTTGTTGGTTAAGGTCCCAGCCCACTAAACATACAAAATGTTTTTCCCTGGATTTTAAGGCCAAAAAGACCCTGCAGATTATACACAAATGCGGATAATACATGGCTTCTTACGGTACCTCCAGGTACATGTGTATGAAGAGTCAAGTCTAGATGTTGTAGACTTGATATGTCACAAACTAAAAATAGGAAAAATTATAATCCTCAGACTTTAGGCACTGAAACCTGTCTAAACCAAACCAGATACTTATCAAAACAAATCATTTTGTGGTCCCTTGTATGATAATCTACATAGTGTAATACAAACACTGGTCTAACCAACAAAACCTTTAGTCCTATTGGCGTATTCGCCATGATGTTAGAACATCAAAATTTTGAACTCTTTTGGTTGGCAAGAAATTTTAATTATAAATTAAGGTCATAAAAATGTCATTTTCAATTAACTGGTATGGAATTATTTTTAAAGGTAATATGATAATTTCCTTTGATCTGAATTGAAGACATTTTACAGTTTAATGGGATATAAAAATGTTCAATATTCGATTCTTTTTATTTAGTCTTATTGACATATTTGCATAGCATTAAAAATTTTCACAATTTCCAAATATTTGGAATACACTTTTCAAATTATTCAGAGGAAATTCAGAAAAAGTAAATCAGTAGAAAAAATATGAAAATATTGAGGTTTATTAGGCATTTTACAGATCCAAAATCTGACTATTATGTAAAAAGTTATTAAAAAAATAAAATTCAGTTACATTACTTTACAATGCAATTCATCGCTGAAATACAATTTTGCCAACCCAATCTGTGCCTTTAGCCACTAGCCCTATGCCCGAGACTAGTAAAATCAGTCTTCGGGCTAGTAAAAATTTGAAGTCACTAGCCTGCTGGGCTAGTTAAAATTGTAACTTATTAACAAAGAATCTTCTATGAGGGCTAGTGAAATTGAGTTCGGGCTAGTAAAACACGGGGCCTTACTAGCCCCTTAGGGCTAGTGAATGAAAAAGTTTTTGGCACAGACTGCCAACCAAAAAATTGATTCTGGACGTCACCAATTGGCTTTGCGATCAAGCCTATAAGGGTTTTCAATGTTTTCTGGTATATTTATCATGAATTCCTGAGTAACATTATCAGCCTCCTTACAGATGGTATCCTTACTAAACATTGAAGGATATATTTTCATCTAAACTTACTGGGGAGTCTGTCAACATGAAAATCAGTTCTTCTATATCTATAAATAAAATAATATTCTGCTGATATCATGTAAATAAACAATATTCTGCTGATATCATGTAAATAAAATAATATTCTGCTGATATCATGTAAATAAAACAATATTCTGCTGATATCATGTAAATAAAACAATATTCTGCTGATATCATGTAAATAAACAATATTCTGCTGATATCATGTAAATAGAACAATATTCTGCTGATATCATGTAAATAAACAATATTCTGCTGATATCATGTAAATAAAACAATATTCTGCTGATATCATTTAAATAAAACAATATTCTGCTGATATCATGTAAAAAATGCATGGGTGTTCCGCGGAACACATGTGTCGCCTGCACTATATATATTAAAGAATTCCTGTTTTGTTATATAATGACAAAGTCAAAATCCTTACCACATGCATATCTTCAATATAGGTACAAATGATCTGCAAAATAAAAACTTCCTAGCATTAAAACTGTAGGAGGAATTGCGCGGACAAACTATGTACCCTCTATGAAAAATCACCAAAAATGACTAAGTTCAACAATGTATATTTTTGACAAAAATGCACCAAAATCAAAATCCTTATCACATGCACATCTTCAATATATATAAAAATGATCTGCAAAATAAAAACTTTCTACCATAAAAACTGTAGGAAGAGTTGCGCAGACAAACCATGTACACCCTCGGACAGACGGAAGACGGACGGACGGACGAGGGTAAAACAATATGCCCCCTGACTTGTCGTCGCGGGGGCATAAAAATCAAAATTAATCAAAAACTAAATGCATGGTGTACATCTAAAATATATATTGAAGCATTCTTGCAAGTTTGGTTGGAAAGTACCAAGCAGTCTAGGGGGAGTTGCGGATAATGGAGGCATATCCTATGACTCCAATAAGCTAAAATGACAAAGTCTAAAAATAGGTTCAAAATCTGGAAAAACAAAATAAAGAAAAACTAAATACATGTGCACATCTACAGTATATACTGAAGCATTCCTGCAAGTTTCGTTCAAAAGTACCCAGCGGTTCAGGAGGAGATGTTGATAATGGAGGTATACACTATGACGCCAATAAGCTAAAATGACAAAGTCCAACATAGCTAAAAAATCGAAAAAAATCAAAATTAATCAAAAACTAAATGCATGCTGCACATCTGCAATATATATTGGAGCATTCTTCCAAGTTTGGTTGCAAAGTACCAAGCGGTCAAAGAGGAGTTGCGGATAATGGAGGTATACCCAATGACTCCAATAAGTTAAAATGACAAAGTCCAAAAATAGCTTCAAAATCTGGAAAAACAAAAATAAAGAAAAACTAAATGCATGGTGCTCATCCACAATACATACTGAAGCATTCCTGCAAGTTTCCTTCGAAAGTACCCAGCGGTTTAGGAGGAGATGCGGATAATGTAAAAATTTTGGAGCCATACAGACAGACAGACAGACGCAAGACGACAGATAGTGATCCCTATGTGTCGATCCTGCACTAGGTGCAGGCGACACAATAAAACAATATTCTGCTGATATCATGTAAATAAAACAATATTCTGCTGATATCATGTAAATAAAACAATATTCTGCTGATATCATATAAATAAAACACTATTCTGCTGATATCATGTAAATAAACAATATTCTGCTGATATCATGTAAATAAAACAATATTCTGCTGAAATCATGTAAATAAAACAATATTCTGCTGAAATCATGTAAATAAAACAATATTCTGCTGATATCATGTAAATAAAACAATATTCTGCTGATGTCATGTAAATAACAATACAGAAAGAAAATTTTGGCAATATAAAATTATAATGAAACCTTCAATGAAACAACTATTAATTGGCTGAGTACATTTCCTGTATTGCTTCAGTGGTTCATTATTACTACAGATTATCAGTACATTCCTCTACTCCATACATCACAGACATCATATAAATGTCATATCATCATATGACAGTACCATGTACAAGTAAAATAATTACCATCTTTTCCAAACGTCCAGTTTTTACTGACAGGTGTTGATATAAGTTTGACTCTCTGTGTAGGATCACCTGTTTAAAATAAAACACATGTATTACATGACAATATGGGTAGATCATACATCATTACAGACTTTCTTCTGAAATGCCACAGTGTTTTACCAGCATACAAAGCTCCTTGGTAACCATAAATTGGGATATTTTGGTGGTTTTTGCTCAAATTTGCATGTTTTATTTTGGCACTTTGGTAATACAGCTGTGTTTTATTTTGATGTATTATTTGATAAAAGACGGGGAAATGTTCAAGAAACAGTTCATGTTCATTTCATATGTAAATCTTATTGCAGTTTTGATAGAGAATAAAGGAAAATCAAAAATGCCTAGGATAATAAACTGTGGACACAGGATTTGTCTCGCCCGCCCCTTGCATCGCTTTATTTTGCACATTAATCTACTGTTGCAGTTATAAAAATAAAATATAATTCTTCAACTTAGTTTACTTAGTNACTTTCTAATTTTGAAGCATTATAAATTTTGGTGTGTTTAATTTTGGCGCTATGAAATGTAGGCGCCAAATACTCCAAAATAAAACTACATCCAAAATTTCCGGATTTACTGCAGTCTTGTAGTAGGTAGTCTACCTGTATTGTAGTTGTCTTGTAGTAGGTAGTCTACCTGTATTGTAGTTGTCTTGTAGTAGGTAGTCTACCTGTACTGTAGTTGTGTTGTAGTAGGTAGTCTAACTGTATTGTAGTTGTCTTGTAGTAGGTAGTCTACCTATATTGTAGTTGTCTTGTAGTAGGTAATCTACCTGTATTGTAGTTGTCTTGTAGTTGGTAGTTTACCTGTGTTGTAGTTATCATGTAGTAGGTAGTCTACCTGTATTGTAGTTGTCTTGTAGTGGGTGGTCTACCTGTACTGTAGTTGTCTTGTAGTAAGTAGTCTACCTGTATTGTAGTTGTCTTGTAGTAGGTAGTCTACCTGTATTGTAGTTGTGTTGTAGTAGGTAGTCTACCTGTGTTGTAGTTGTGTTGTAGTAGGTAGTCTACCTGTGTTGTAGTTGTCTTGTAGTGGGTAGTCTACCTGTATTGTAGTTGTCTTGTAGTAGGTAATCTACCTGTATTGTAGTTGTCTTGTAGTTGGTAGTCTACCTGTATTGTAGTTATCATGTAGTAGGTAGTCAACCTGTGTTGTAGTTGTCTTGTAGAAGGTAGTCTACCTGTATTGTAGTTGTCTTGTAGTGGGTAGTCTACCTGTATTGTAGTTGTCTTGTAGTAGGTAGTCTACCTGTATTGTAGTTGTCTTGTATTGGGTAGTCTACCTGTATTGTAGTTGTCTTGTAGTAGGTAGTCTACCTGTATTGTAGTTGTCTTGCAGTAGGTAGTCTTCTTGTATTGTAGTTGTCTTGTAGTAGGTAGTCTACCTGTATTGTAGTTGTCTTGTAGTGGGTAGTCTACCTGTATTGTAGTTGTCTTGTAGTAGATAGTCTATCTGTATTGTAGTTGTCTTGTAGTGGGTAGTCTTCCTGTATTGTAGTTGTCTTGTAGTAGGTAGTCTACCTGTATTATAGTTGTGTTGTAGTAGGTAGTCTACCTGTATTGTAGTTGTGTTGTAGTAGGTAGTCTACCTGTGTTGTAGTTGTCTTGTAGTGGGTAGTCTACCTGTATTGTAGTTGTCTTGTAGTGGGTAGTCTACCTGTATTGTAGTTGTCTTGTAGTAGGTAGTCTACCTATATTGTAGTTGTCTTGTAGTGGGTAGTCTACCTGTATTGTAGTTGTGTTGTAGTAGGTAGTCTACCTGTGTTGTAGTTGTCTTGTAGTAGGTAGTCTACCTGTATTGTAGTTGTCTTGTAGTAGGTAGTCTACCTGTATTGTAGTTGTCTTGTAGTAAGTAGTCTACCTGTATTGTAGCTGTCTTGTAGTGGGTAGTCTACCTGTATTGTAGTTGTGTTGTAGTAGGTAGTCTACCTATATTGTAGTTGTCTTGTAGTGGGTAGTCTACCTGTATTGTAGTTGTGTTGTAGTAGGTAGTCTACCTGTATTCTATTTCCTTTGTAGTAGGTAGTCTACCTGTATTGTAGCTGTCTTGTAGTAGGTAGTCTACCTGTATTGTAGCTGTCTTGTAGTAGGAAGTCTACCTGTATTGTAGTTGTCTTGTAGTAGGTAGTCTACCTGTATTGCTTTTTTTTCGTATGTTCGTCATATTGTAAGGAAACATGATAGAGAAAGGGGGGAGGTTTGGGTACCCATAAAATGTCTTATTGTTGTTTATGTTTGTCTGATATCTTTTACTTGTGTTTTTCTTGTGCAGTTCCTCTGTGACTTTTGGCATGTTTTTTTTTTAATAATTTTCAGCCATTGCAGGTGTTTCTTGTTTAATATCTCTTTTTTTTTCACATGACACAGATGCATCAAATTTAGAATTGAAATGAAAATTTAATGTGATGGAATACAGTGTATTTCTAATTTTTGAACTTATTATATTCTTAGTACCTGGTCTGTTACAATTTATGCACAGAACAAAAAACACACTTTCTTATTCATGCAGTTTACGAGGCATAAAATGCCATATACCTATAAAAAACATCATTGAAATTATGGCAGATTTTCCCAGATCATTAATATATTCTATTTGCAATTCTTCAATGAACATACCAATATTTCTCTAGTAAAACCTATAACAACTCCTACTAAACTCCTGTCTTCTTTTTACTCATCAAGCAATCAAGCTTCTATAGAATTCTATTATATACCAATTTGTACTGCCTGAGGGGGTTTACCTTGATACAATTGGTTTACAATGGAATTCTATAGAGGCTTGATTGCTTGACGAGCAGACAAAAGACAGGAGTTTAGAAGGAGTTGTTATAGGTGTTACTCAAGAAATATGGGTATGTTCATTGAAGAGTTGCATATAAAACATGTTAATGATCCGGGAAACCCGACATAAAATTTCTATAACTTAGCATCTAAAGCTACCATACCATGTTCATTTACAACAAAGTCAAATCCATTCTTTCTGAACACCTCTATACTTTCCATCAATATAATCTCATTACTAGATGTCAACTCTAAATTCTGAGGGCTGAAAAATATATACTTATAATCAATGTTAGGTAATGGAAGTTTTTTTGTATGGATTGTTTTCCTTTTCATATGAAAAAATCTGCTAACTTCAGAGTGAAATTTTGAATTCTAATTTCTGGACCTATTCCGTTAGTTTCTGGGTCATCTAACTGAAATCAGTGGTCCTAAGGGTGTAAAGAAAAATGAGGGTCACGGCTTCAAATTCCGGGTGTGACCTGACGAAAACAGGTTACTTGGCAGGTATGTATTCCATGTATTCGGCTTTGTTTCAATTTTTAAGTACAAAAACATAACATATTGACGCCATGTTTCTATTTTTAGCAAATTGACGTTACGTTTCTATTAAATACATATACTGATGCCACAGTACTTATTTAAGATCCAGTTGGATGTTCAAATTCATTGATTTCCACATAGAAAGCTTTTATAAAAATATTCAAAAATATGAAAGACACTTCACAAAAAAAAAAAAAAAGATTAAAGGGTGGTTGTGATATAAAGACATGTTTTGCAGAATAACCACTGAAATCAGTAACAATCTATTGAACAGTTTTCAAGCGGTATTTATAGTACACTTGACGTAAACAAAAAAGGTTTGCTTGTTTTTTTATTTCATTTGCAAATAAGAGATGTGTCGGCATATATTTATCCTATCAATACTCGTGCAGCCATCACAATCCATCTGGTATGCAGGTTTATTTCCACCTTCAAACATACCAGAGTTTCTATTTCTAGTTAATTTCTGGCATATTCACAAAATCTGTCTCCACAAAAATGTAATGAGTTACCGTGAAAACTTACATTTGAAATATAACAATGATGGACTTTTTACTCTGTCAATATGTTAAATATACCTGTAAGGAACATAAACGCCTAGCCCGTAACTGTAAACCCCTTCATAAAAAGTCCATTTCCTATTCCGTTTCAAGCAACTGAGGTCAAAGTCAGCAGGCAGAGATGAAAGTCAATAGGCAGAGATCAAAGTACATGAATATTGGGGAACAATAGTATGGCTGAACTTAATACAGGACTTTTGTGACAGGCACTCTTGTGTAACTGAAGGCTCTAATACCAGTAAGCAGGAATTACTGGATTCCTGACATATTGAAGTAAATATATACCTTCTAAAACACAAACTGTTTATGAAATTGAAGTGCAGTTATAATTTTACCCACATGGCAATTCTTCAACTGAATTTTAATTGAAGAAAAATGATAAACCTAGAGTGCTACAAATACATGTAGATTAAATATAAATCACCCTTAGCTCAACATTGTTAATTAATTAGCGATTCCCTCTCATTGTATTGATGTATTAATTTTTTTGTAAAGTGACTGTAACACATGGCATTTTAATTACTTTGAAACAAAATTGGTGCTGCTATACTGGAACTGGCAATGCAGTGAGAATGGAGTATACTTTTTAATTTTATGTAATCTATTTTGCTAGAAAATTTCAAGAACCTGTATTACTTACCTGGGTGATGGCATTTGGATAATCAAACAAGCCCTATGGTCATAAGTTATGTTGCCCACTGGCTGCCCCAGTACATACCTGCCAACAATCCCTATTTGTGGTTTTTTTCCCCCATAAGAGCATCAAACTTGAGATTTTAAAAGAGCAACTTTTTCTTCCTTGCTTATCTAAATAGCAAATGGTTTATTAGATGGTGTTTTAATGCCATTAATATGAAAGTGGATTTGAAGTACCCTTAATAGGTTGTATGGTGCTTGGATTTGTTCACGAGTCAAAACCCCCATAAAACTTTTTAAAAATTTGGCAGGTATGCACCACTTTGGAGGAGGTATGAATATAGTAATATAATTTTAGGAACCACCCAAAAACTATTGTAAACCACTTTGGTTTCAGTAGCTCATATGGTTTTGAGCAGAAGATCTTTGAATACATTTTCCATAGCATGCAATGTTAAACTAAGTTCCTGGCTGGTTGCCATCATCAATATTAATGTCACTATGCATCTTATAAAGTAGGTCTACATTTTATCAAACAGGAAGTACCGTATTTCTTCTAATAAACGCCCCCGGGGCAGAGACAATTTCCTAAAAGGGGGTGTTAAATAGAGAAACAAATTTCCGAGAATTGACGAGAAATTAATGTGCTGGTTTAGGGAGAGACGTGGTGCTGTCGTTCGCATGACAGGGAAAGCAATTCATGCAGAGGCATTAAAACTCCATAAAGAAAATGGCAGTCAGTTGTTTAAAGCGTCCCTCGGTTGGTTTGATAAATTTAAGAAACGTAATAAAATAACATTCAGAAGATCAACACATGTAGCTCAACACTCCAAATCGCTGGTAGATGATCGTGTAGATAAATTTCTCAATTTTGTGATTCGGATGCGCAGATTCCGAGGATACAATCATAGCAAAATTGGGAATATGGATGAAACACCAGTATGGTTTGAAATGCCGGGGAAGTCTACTTTAGCCGAGACCGGAGAAAAGGAAGTACGCGTTGCTAGTACAGGACACGAAAAGGAAAAACTTACTGTGACACTTGCTGCATATGCTGATGGCACAAAGTTAGTGCCGTTAGTACATCTACCAGGTGTTCGACCACCACCGAAGAATGAAATTCCGACCTGTGTAGTAGTTTACATGTGCGGGGCTGGGAAAAAGTCTTGGGCTAACGAAGAAAGTATCAATTTTTGGCTGAAGAGAATTTGGGGCATAAACAATCAGAAACGTCGTCTCCTAGTATGGGATGCCTTTAGGGCACATATTACTACAAACGTTAAAGAATCTGTTTGTACAACATATAATTCGGATTTATGCGTTATTCCTGGAGGATGCACTTCTAAATTGCAACCGGCTGATGTTTCATGGAACAAGCCATTCAAATCAAGATTGTCAGAAATGTACGATGAATGGCTTTTTAATGGACCAGTAGACAAAACTAAAGGTGGTAATCGATTTACACCTCCGAAAACTTTGCTTTTGCAATGGATAAAGAGATCATGGGATGCTATTACTCCTGAAATCGTACGCAAATCTTTCAAGAAATGTGGCATTTCAAATGCTTTAGATGGGAGCGAAGATGACATGTTTCAGAATGACGATGACGATAATGATCCATTCGAAGGATTTGACGTGCAAGACATAGAGGTTGATGAGGAAATCACAGCGAACATATCGACCTACAATGAAGAAGCGATCGAGGTTAGCGACGCGGAAAGTGAAATTGACTCTGACAACGAGGAAGCGACCGAATCGGACTACGATAGCCCAGGTCACTAAATACTATTCACATGGTGTAAATATTCTTTAGAAGCATGCTGTTTGAACGTAGATACTTTTTTTAATTTACATTAGATTAGCATAGCGGTAGTGTAGTTTTGTTATTTTCGTTCATAATGTGTAATTTACTAGTGATGTGTTGAATGTGTATTGAAACTGAAATTAGACACCGTAGTGATAATATTGATTGACGGTCAGCAAACTGATAGCAACCGAAGCGTATATAAGCTGTTGGAAACAATGTAGCATGGACAATAAAGGTACAATACTTGAATTTTTATTGAAATTGGGGGCGTTAATTAGAAGTCAAAAGACTTTAAAGTCCAGATATAGGTAGGGGGCGTTAATAGGATGAAATACGGTACATGTCAGACTGGAATAACAATAGGAGGTTCTATACAAGTAATGCATACACAGCACACTTAGTTTGAATTCAATTCTTCTTTAAGAAGCTGATAAGTGTTCTGAGAAGTTTATGCCACACTACATTCTGTCCAACAGGAAGTACAAGCTGACAGAACTGACCAAAAGTTCCAGAAAACTTTTTATATGAAGGCTGCATAACAAGTTTCAAATCAATCCCTCCAGTAGAAATTGAGAAAATGACAGAAAAAAATTCATTCTAACCCACATTTTTTAAGCATGTACATATTTTTCAAACAGGAAGTACAGGTCTGACAGTATACACAGTGAGAGATTTGAATAACTTATTATGAACCAAATTTCAAATTAATATCATTCCAATACAGATAAAAGGTGAATCCAAGATAACCCCCTCTCTGTTGAGGAGGGTTACAAAAATTAACTTAGAGTATAAGTCCCCTACGTAACTGAGTGGGGTTATATAAATCAAACTTACTGTATGAGTTTTTGACTCTGTATAACAGTATGCTTTTGTAACATTTCAAAGTTGTACTTTTCATCAGAGGCATGCTGATCAACTATAAATAGATCATCTCGAAGCTTTGTAATGATGAATCCTAAATTGAACTGGAAAATGAAATAAAAAATTATTTGAAGCTTTTATTTTATACAATTGATACTTTCTGTACCAGTAGGTTACTAAATATTCACCTTATTACATGATCTTTGATGTCAAAAGGACAAACAATGTCTGCAAATGCTGATATAAGATGTTGTGTCATCTTACATTTATAAATTACTAGTCACCTTATCTGAATAAAACTAGTCTTCTAGTATGTACCACATTTCCAAGATATAGATATTTAAATGCTTTTTTTCCCCAGGGTTCATGTAATTTGCATACTTGTTTTGGCAGCCATCATGGATTTATTTAAAGCACTCAATTATAAGGTTTCTCAAGGATAATAATGATACGAATGACTAAGAAAAATATAATTTTATCAATAAACAAGATGTGTTTGTGAAACACTACGTATGCCCCCAGATTCAACAGTAAAATATATGACTAGACCTATACACTTGCCAAGTATTAAAAGTCTATATTACAGGTACATAGTTCAAAAGTTGTTTTTTACTATAAAAACACCAATTTAACCCTTGTATTCTGAAATAGATGAAGCCCCTTTGGGCCTCTTGTCTATTGAAATGGTTTTAATTGTTAAATTATCTGTTTAAACATCTGTCTATGCTATAAGTAACCTACAGAAAAACACTGCACCAAGATCTGACAAAAAATTTTAAAATTCATTTTTTTTCGATTTGTCCCCATTTGGGCCTCATGAACGGTAAATGCTACCTCAGATCTGTTGGCACACTGCAGTTGCGCAATTTTATTAGCAATAACATAAAACAAACCCCATCTCAAAAGGATAAATAATAAGGATTCTACAGTCAAATATGTGAAAACAGCAGATTTCACCCCTTTTTGACCTCTGTGACCTTGACCTTTGACCTGACCTTTTTTGCATATTTATAATCCTCTTGACTAGACCTATACACCTGCGGGACTTTGGAGATAGGAACTCTTGTGTAATTGAAGGCAGAAACAACTCCTAAAATACCAGAAGACGGATAACTGGATTCCTGAATTGAAATAAATATGTACCACCATTTAAAACTATTTATGAAATTGAAGTGTACTAATAATTTGCCCTACATGACAATTATTTAACTAAATTTTAATTGACGAAAAACAATTAACCTGAAGCACTACAACAGATTAAATATTAAAGAACCTTAGTGAGCAAGCTCACATACCCCACGCAACCACATATCGAATAATCCTGCATTATCTAAAAAAGAATATAAAAATCCAGTATTTTGTACATCTAATACAAATGCACAATCATTCTGTAAAATATCTTCAGAACTGTAGGAGGATTTATCCAGACAAATGGTGTACCCTATAGGCATTATCTTGCCTAAAAATGACTAAGTTCAACAAATACATTTTTTATGAAAAATCAGCAAAAATTAAATCCAAGTAGTATGCACATCTTCAATACATGCACAATCAATCTGCAAAATAAAAACTTCCTACCTTAAAAACTGTAGGAGTAGTTATCCGGACAAATGATGTACCCTATATGCAATATAATGCGCAAAAATGACGAAGTTCAACAATGTGTAGTTTTCTGAAAAATTATCCAAAATCAAAATCCAAGTAGAATGCACATCTTTGATATGTGCACAATCAACCTGCAAAATAAAAACTTCCTATCTTAAAAACTGTAGGAGGAGTTATCTGGACAAACGATGTACCCTATATGCAATATAATGCGTAAAAATGACAAAGTTCAACAATGTGTAGTTTTATGAAAAATTATCCAAAATCAAAATCCAAGTAGTATGCACATCGTTGATATGTGCACAATCGTCCTGCAAAATAAAAACTTCCTATCTTAAAAACTGTAGGAGGAGTTATCCGGATATGTGCACAATCGTCCTGCAAAATAAAAACTTCCTATCTTAAAAACTGTAGGAGGAGTTATCCGGACAAATGATATACCCTATATGCAATATAATGAGCAAAAATGACAAAGTTCAACAATGTGTATTTTTCTGAAAAATTATCCAAAATCAAAATCCAAGTAGCATGCACATCTTTGATATGTGCACAATAAACCTGCAAAATAAAAACTTCCTTTTTGAATAAATGTAGGAGGAGTTATCCGGACAAATGATGTTCCCACTTGATGACAGACGGACGGACGGACTGACGGACCAGTCAAAAACTATGACGGACTGACGGACCAGTCAAAAACTATATACCCTTCGCAACTTCGTTGCGTGGGGTATAATAAATCATCCTTAGCTCAACAGTGTTCACTTATTAGTGATTCCCTCTCTAGGTATTGATGTATTGATTTTTTTTGTATATTTTAAGATTTGTTTCCGGAGTTTAAACAACTAAAAAATCCCATATTAATCAACTACAGGAAAAATCAACTAAAATATTTTTAGTGAGATTTTGATGTCTTTCACATAGATCTATTTCTTGAGGGAAATTGTTTTTGAGGAGTTCAGCTTTCATAATAAATAAATAAAATATACCATGACATGATATTATTCTATTCTTAGAAATGAATGTATGATAATATAGATTTTCACTTGAAAATTAAGTAGAAGAATAACCATTAAAAATTCCAAATTTAAGTGACAATTTTCCTTGATAGCTAATGGATAAAAACAAAGTGGGCACTTTATACAGGAAACAGGAAGATAAAAATGTTATATTCAATATATTAGGCCATTCCAAATTAAAAATTACTCTATTACTGTTTTTTTATATATACTAATAATTAGCAATGCACTGTACATAATTGTTTGAAGGAAGTACTGAATTTTTTATCTATTACACATATACCACTACTGTTTTAAGAACAATTATGTTTTAGATGCCACATTCCAAGAAGGGGTGTTAAAACAGGAGCAGATACAGGATTTGAAGTTAGAGAGTGCACAATTGATAAAATTGCATATTTTTAGACAAAAAGTTCACTGAAACCCCAATTTTACCATATATTTTTCCCTTTTTTAGAGGGGTGCATGTCCCTCATGCCAGCCCCTAAATTGGCACCTGAAAATGTGAATTATTGAGCAAGAAGGGTATAAGCTTAGAGGAAGATATCCTATTCAAAAACAAGAGAATCTGTGTCAATGGACACTTTGCCCCATTACTGATCATACGTAATTAATGACCATTAGTGACATTTATTTTATCATCTATTCTATAAACCGGTTTGTTCACGTTTCTCCCACTTTTTAATTTTCTAATTCATGTTTCTCCCACTTGTGTCAAACAATAGGTGAGCTTGGTGTTTTTACAGCAATTAAAATGGTTTACATTAGCAGAGTATAGTGAGACCTGGATAAAGTTAAAATAAAATGTTTTTTTTATGAAATTAATTCATATAAAACAGTAAAATAGTGCATTTGAATTTGCAACCCATTTAAGATGAATGAAATAAAAGTAATATTTATATGTCAATTAACAAATTTTTCTTATAAAAGCTTTAAAATATTTTATATAATCATGTTGTTTTTTTAATTGTACATAAATCAATACTGATAAAGTTAGATACTTCATTGTTACATCTATATATGCTATATGCTATGAACTGTCAACTCCGGTAGTAAAGTCAAATTTAATAGATGAAAACAGATATCCCATAGCAATCCATGGGATAAAGTATTAAATAACATTAACTCGGCGACTTCAAGATGAAGAACATTAAAAACGTTGTTCCTTTGCTTGATTTTACAATATATTTGTAGAGACTTTGTCTTGTGTGCATTTACTCCATATCCTTTCATTCACCATTATAAAGGATTCATAAAGTAAGCTTTCAAACTCAGGAACTGGCATGAGGACTCAACGTCCAGATCTACACTGAAGTTAGTCCCAAAATAATCCCTATAGCTTTATTGCTATTCATATAATTATTGTTAATTTTACTAAATATTTAGGCTTATTGCACATAGACACGATTTTCTCTTAGATAATAGGATCAATGCTTGTGATGCATACTGGTCACTAAACATACACCCGGAGTAGTTAACTTGTGTATTACTTAATTGAATCAAAACATGGTGTAAAAATCATAACACTTTTATCTTACTCTATGCAAATATGTTTTTGAGCAAATTGGCTATTTATGACTCGAATAAATTACATAGTATTACAATGGGCCCAATTTTAGACAACATGACAGTTATTTGACTGTGTATTCTTTGTAAGAATATCATCAGCAAGTGAATACACATACTATTTATGGGGACGGTCGCAATCGTTAACCCATATTCAGTCAATCAATGAGACAAAAAAAAAATTCATAAAATTCCTTTTTCTTAGTATAACTTTCTCTATTCAGCATTCCATCTCAACTATGAACTAACAAATAAACGAAAAGATATTCAGGAAATTCACAAGGTGAAAAAAAATAAGCTTTTAATAACGTTAACAGTAAAAATTCTGTTTTTACCTTTGAACATTAGATTAATACTGGATTCACTGTAGGTCTAATTACAGGTAAATTTAATTAATATTATGTACATGTTATTCACTATTTTCCCACTTTATTTTTCTTACCTGTATACCAAAAATTCAAAAGTGGGAGAACCGTGCACACACCCTATAAACCAAGAGGCTAACATGAAATTTTACCTAGTAACGGTAAATGTATGGCTGCTGGGCAAAATTTCCAACATTAAATGGTCTTATAGAGAGTTTCATGAAATTTAACATTATAGGAATCAAGAATTTTTGCAATCCATGTTTGGAAAATGACTTCTTTAACTGAAAGGAATTGAATTCACAACACTGCATGGTAGAATTTCCAAAATGCAGTACTGTGAATTCATTTAATTTCGTGGGTATCAATTTTCATGGGTAGAGAAAAAAAGACATTTCGTGGTGTACGTAATTCGTGGATTGCCACTTGTTCCAAAAAAATTTTTTTCAATTGAAATTCTAAAATTCATGGCTATAGTATCTTCAGTATTAATGTCAAAACATCAAAATTTAGAAATGGGCCTGTAAGTAATTAACAATTCATAGTAATGTGTAGATATTATGTAATTAGGTAATCATCTGACATAACCTTACTCCATTCCTTATTTATAAATAGACACCTGTATTGATTGCAAAATAAACAAGATCTGTCGCCGAATGGCAACCAGTGATACCCCCACTCAGTGAATGCTGAATCAATATGGCAAAGGCAAATTTAAGTGTGTATGGACACAATACAGGTTTTGGACACAATACAAGTATGGGCACAATGATATAATCCTCAAGAATAGTAACCAACTACCTGTAATCATATAGAGGCTGCATACCAATTTTGAAATCAATCCCTGTTATAAAAGCTGAGAAAAATGCGACGAAAAATTCATGTTTTCACTTCATTTCATAACAAAGTCCACATTTCGTCAAACAGGAAGTACACATCCAAAAGGACTCAAAATAGGACATTCCTTCCAACTAACCATACAGAGGCTGCATACCAATTTTGAAATCAATCCCTCAGGTAGAAGCTGAGAAAAATGAGACGAAAAATTAATGTTTTCATTACATTTCATAACAAAGTCCACATTTCGTCAAACAGGAAGTACACATCTGACAGGACTCAAAATAGGACGTTCCTTACAACTAACCATATAGAGGCTGTATATCAATTTTGAAATCAATCCCTCTGGTGGAAGCTGAGAAAAATGCGACGAAAAATTCATGTTTCACTACATTTCATAACAAAGTCCACATTTCGTCAAACAGGAAGTACACATCCGACAGAACTGAAAATAGGATGTTCCTGAAAAATTAACCATATAGAGGCTGCATACCAATTTTGAAATCAATCCCTCTGGTAAAAGCTGAGAAAAATGAGACGAAAAAATTCATGTTTTCACTACATTTCATAACAAAGTCCACATTTTGTCAAACAGGAAGTACACATCCTACAGGACTCAAAATAGGACGTTCCTTACAACTAACCATATAGAGACTGCATACCAATTTTGAAATCAATCCCTGTTATAAAAGCTGAGAAAAATGCAACGAAAAAATTCATGTTTTCACTACATTTCATAACAAAGTCCACTTTTTGTCAAACAGGAAGTACACATCCGACAGGATTCAAAATAAGACGTTCCTTACAACTAACCATATAGAGGCTGCATACCAATTTTGAAATCAATCCCTCTGCTGAGAAAAATGCGACGAAAAATTCATGTTTCACTACATTTCATAACAAAGTCCACATTTCGTCAAACAGGAAGTACACATCAGACAGGACTGAAAATAGGATGTTCCTGAAAACTAATCATATAGAGGCTGCATACCAATTTTGAAATCTATCCCTCTGGTAGAAGCTGAGAAAAATGAGACGAAAAAATTCATGTTTTCACTACATTTCATAACAAAGTCCACATTTTGTCAAACAGGAAGTACACATCCGACAGGACTCAAAATAGGACGTTCCTGACAACTAACCATATAGAGGCTGCATACCAATTTTGAAATGAATCCCTCTCATAGAAGCTGAGAAAAATGTGACAAAAAATTCATGTTTTCACTACTTTTTGTAACTGAGGCCACATTTAGTCAAGCAGGAAATACACATCTGACAGGACTCAAAATAGGACGTTCCTTACAACTAACCATATAGAGGCTGCATACCAATTTTGAAATCAATCCCTCTCGTAGAAGCCAAGAAAAATGTGACGTAAAATTCATGATTTCACTACATTTCTTAAGCAAGTCCACATATCGTCAAACAGGAAGTACACATCTGACAGGACTCAAAGTAGGACTTTCCTTACAACAACTATATAGAGGCTGCATACAAATTTTTAAATGAATCCCTCTAGTTGAAGCTGAGAAAAATTTCGGATCAAGGAACGGAAAGACGAATGGACGGACAAGGTGAGTCCAGTATACCCCACTCTCTTTTCAGTGGGGGTATAACAAAGAAGTCAAGCTATCAAGGACAATATATGTTTGTGAAACACAACATATGCCCCACAAAGGTTAATCCTCACCTCTGTGTCCTTGACCATTGATCTGACCTTTTTTTGGGACATATTTATGTTATTCTGGAGCAGATTTATGCACTTCCCAAGTATGATAAGTCTATCTTGCATAGTTTAAAAGTAATAGCAAAGGTTTAAGTTTTGGTAAAACAGACAGGACAAAAACAATATGCACGCAATCCTTGATCTAGGGACATCAAGAACAGACCCTCTTCAAACCTTGTCATTAGAAAGCATTAGGTAAAATAACAAGGAATTAGTTTAATTTGGCCTAACGTAACCATTAAAAAGTGAAAACTTAAGTTTCAATTTCCATGTGAGACTTCCTGTCATAAATAAATATGTTCTACCTTCTCTTCATTATTCACATCCTTGGTTGTTAACTAAACAGAAGTTGGTGAAATGGAAGTTCAACTAAACAATATTTCTCTTTCTAATGGAAATAACAATCAAATACAAAAATGCCAACTGTGTGATGGATTAAATCATATCAACTGGTATTGTG
>MJUU01056648.1:5255-26098 GCA_002080025.1 Modiolus philippinarum | reverse complement strand
GGGCGTCTACTTCATCAGCCATATTTTAAAAACACGCCGTCTGTTGATGGTGCATAGTAACGGCTGGATATTAAGCTTGTTCGGGAATATAAATCACAAAGTGACGATGCATTTAGTAAAACAAAAACATTTACAAAATAAAAGTTAACAATTTGTCTGCTATTGCACGTTTAATTGTTTATAGTTGATGTCAAATGTCTTCAATGCGACCACACTTAAATTAACCTGGCGACAATAGGCAAAAAAAAAAAATACCGGGGCGGACGCAATTTCTGTATTAAAAGATAGCCAAAGGATTAATCTTGAAGAGGAACTATGAAATAATTGATTTCAAAGATGTATATTTCAAAGATCCAGAATAATAACCGTAACCAAGGTATAAGTGAGGGTGGTATTTTCCATTGTGTTCATTATTTGGCGGTAAATGTTATTTAGGGACCGACCATTTAACCTGAATGGGGGGGGAGGGGGGGGTTATGGTTTTTTTTTCTGGACAGAAAATTTTTTTCGCGCTTTGCGCGAAACAAATTATTTATTTTTTGCACGAGTATCAACAAAATATTTTTTTTTCAAAATTAACATTATTTTTTTGGGCAGAAAGCCTCATTCAGAAATTTTTTTTTCATCATTTTGGCAGCCAAAATATTTTTTTCACATAAAATCAGATCCAAAATATTTTTTTAGAAAAAAACCATAGCCCCCCTTCAAGTTAAATGGTCGGTCCCTTATAAACACTGCCAAGGTACTCACAGGGATCAATGTACCCCATTATGATAAAATTATACGAAATTAATGGGAAGGTTTCGAGATTTCTGTATCTAAATATTTATTTGGAACGGTAGTCGAATGTTTACTGTTCGATGTAATCCATTAAAACAATCTATAGACAAAAAAATCAAATTACGATTACCTGAATGGGCCTCTGACTTTGAGTTGTAATCATGACGTATATAGGTAAATTCAATTTCATTTCTAAAAATAGAGCCAGTATTGTAGCAGAATCCACGAACTTTGGGGTTTTATTCTGGGAAATTGTGTGGAACGGCGGAAATCAAATTTTGCACACGTATTGATCAATTCTTTATGAATCAGTATGCTAATTTTGGAGAAAATCTGGAGATGTATATTTGAGTCATCCAGAATGTTAGACACCAACTTCAGTCCAATTATACCGCAATTTACACATTAATAACATACTTTACAATCAAACGGCGAATATTTACATTATTTCTGAACCTTAATGAAATACACGATTTAAAAAATCATTAAATTTTCTAATTAGAATCTGTAACTACGGAAAACAATCTTAATAGACCTTTTTTTTGTTTTGTTTAATAAAGAGTTACATTTCTTTTGTTTAAAACAAATCACTGATCGGCCTGATACAGCTATGAATGAGGTAGAAAACACAGATGTGGCAAATATAAATAAAATCGGTTTTTGGCTCAGCACCGAATTGTTGACTACAGGGTTGGTGAATACCTTCGGGGACTAACAGTCAACCAGCAGAGGCATTAGCCCAGTGGTAATAAATAACAAAATACCGAAATTACTATTGATTAATTTTCTGCATCAGCGCATTTCGACTGCTTATGTCTCATCAGTGCAGATCAAATCAAAATTTTTGTAAGATAAGCTTTTTCCAATGGTGCAGAGGTAGTCAGGTGGAATTAGATTTCTGCAGAACATCAGACGATAATTGACAAGTTTATCAGTCATTTTCATTTGATGATAGTTACCGGTCAGATTACCGTATGATAAATCTCTCGAGTTACAACAATAAATGTTGAAATGGAATGTAGCGAAAACAGTCAACAAAACTAAAATTATCATGATAAAATGTGAAAAAATGCCATGATTCTAAACAAAATAAAAATACAAGTTAATGAAATAGGAGTAATTATCATGAACAATTTAGACTTCCATTGGTAAACTGGTATTTTGCTCAAGTTTAAAGACATCAGCATCGGCTTAGTTAATACCATTCTCTGCATACTTCACTAATATCACGACAAACCAATTAATGTGCAGTAGATAACAGGAACACTTAAAATGGCCGAAAACTACAATCACATGCCACAATCTACCAGGAAACTGCACAAGAAAAACAATAAAAAGACAAAAGACAAACGTGGAAATCAATAAAAAATGGGATAGCCGGACTTGGTAGGGTTAAACCGGTTTATGGGTACCCAAACCTTCCCTTTCTCTATCCCGTTTCCCTATAGTATAATAAACATACAAATAAAACCCAATACGGGACTTTTGAATCGTGTTCCATCCGGAAACACATCTATTTTTATACGTAAAAATCAATACATTGAGAGAGAATCACTAATTAATGAACACTGTTGAGTTAAAGGTGATTTATATTTAATTGATTTGTTGCGCTTCGGGTTAATTTTTTTTTCGTCAATTGAATTTAGTTAAAGAATTGTCATATAGGCATGCACTTCAATTTCATAAATAGTTTGTTTTTTATGTGGTATATATTTCAATAGATTTAGAATCCAGTATTCCTTCTAACTGGTATCCGAGGCGATCGTTTCCTCTTCAATTACGCGAGAGTTCCTATCTCGAAAGTCCCGTATACAGGTAGACTAATAACTCCAAGACCAAAATCTTAAGAAGGAAAAAATAAGACAAGACGTAATAGAGAAAGATGGGTCAAGGAGTGCTCGCCGCTAAACTGCCAGCTAGCTCAAGGAGACTAGTCTGCTGGTAAAACACTGTCGCACTACGATTTAAAATGATGACGAATCATCATGGGTTTCAGTACACATCGGCAGTGAATGGCCAAAAGTACCTGTAAAATCTTAAGGTCATTGGATTCCTTAGGATATTCTGTTAATATCCCCCAATATCGTAAAGAAGTTTATACGTACCAGTGTTTTTTTAATCAGTTTTTGACATGTTTAACAACATTTCCGTAAAAAAGAGGGCAAGAAATGCCACTAGTAATAAGCTGTTTGCGAATCACACCATACATAGATATTAAATGATCATCTTCTATAAAACTTTTTAAATGTGCTTAACAATACATCGGCAAACGAATCAATTTATGAAATCTTTTACCTTGGTGTAAAAGTTTGGATGTGAAAGTAAGGTTACTTTCATTAAAGTTGTCAAGAGTAGAACAGACGCGTGCGAATCGTACTAATTGAGATATATACTACCAGTATATTAGAGCTACACCCGTCACCGTCAAGTAGAGAGTGAAATCAAAATCATTCCTTTTATCATAAATTTTGATTTTACCAAGATTCAGATCGCGAAATGGACAGTATTCAGAATCATTGTTTTAATAAGTGCAAATGCAGCAAGTCAATTTTCGAGATTAGTGAATCCTCTTTAGATATAGAAGGACTCATGTAGACAATCGTTATCAAATTTTGATAAGTAATACACATATCCCTAATAAAATACCGAAGTTTTTGTGATTTTGGAATCCCCCCATTCATCGTTTTTGCTTCGGTATTCGTTTGCCGATGTATTCTCTGCAATTGGACACTTCGACTTTAGTTCAGATTGGGGGGACGTAAACCAAACATTTCTAAATCTGATAAATGACAAATATATAAAAAAAGTTCAAAGTGAAAAACCAAAATCAGCTAAGGACATAGCTATGCCCAATGGAGATACTCCTTAGTTTCAAGCAAAATTTTCTAAAATTTACATATTGCGACTTTCTAAATAAAATCGGTTTTCGGTATTTCCTGATATTCATGCAATAACTCAAGGTCCTCGTATACAAAAAAAAAATTATTTTTTTCATATCAGTTTAAATAATAAAATACCGAAGTTACTGTTCATTTATTTACTGCATATGCACATTTCGACAGCTTACATCTCATCAGTGCAGATCAAATCTTAACATTTGAAGGTCCATTAACCGAAAAAAAATGTAAAAGGTGATGGAGAACAAATTACCAAAATGATTTTAATAGAATAGCAAAAATTCAGCTAAGGATAGAACTATCTATGATGGAGATACTCCTTAGTTCTTCACAAAATTTCGGTATGGCAAGTTACCAAAGTACTGGCTTCTTGGTAATCTTTTACATTATCTTTGATATTTATCTTGACTAATATGGTTTTATGGAAACAATGCACTTTTTGAGATACTATTCAAATCATCTTCATTGCAATATTATACCTTTTGGGTCAAAGCAATAAAAAACAATACAAAGCATAAATACAACGTACAATTCACAATTACACAAAAGAACGTTAACCAAGTCAATATCATGGACTAGCATCAAATGCAAAAACTTTGACTGATTTTTCCTGTCTTTTAATTTGATTATTTTACTTATGCCTTTCATCTGGTTTTATGATTAGTTTTATTTATGTCTGAATGATCAGTATTGGTTTTGTGAAGTATGGTATTATTTTGGTTTTGTGGACGAGTTTTTTTTATTTTGAAATATATAGTAAAATAAAATCATAATTGTTATATATCACAAAAGATTTTTTTATTTTGCTAGAATCATGAAAATATAAAAACATTTAAAACGAGTTTACAAGTGTTTATAATGTTTTTAATTTTATTGAAATTGGAAAAGCAACCGCTATTGTCTTGCTACATTTATATAAAAAATACGACATTATTTGTTTGATCTTTTTTTCAATGTTTCTCAGAATGTGTAGTGAAATGAATTTCATTGTACTTAATTACAAACTCGTCTGATAAAATTCGAATAAACATATCATCTCTTCAAAACACTTATCTTTGTTAGCCTGAACGTAGCCTGAGTTTACCAATTAAGCAACGCGACTATGGAGCTAAATAGGGTTGTTTCGGGTAAAAAAAAAATCGTTACTTCATGTAAATGTAAGAAGAGTGACTTAAAATTCAAACATAGAACAATACAATGAAAAGGAACAATTCTATTTTATTAAGCGATGTAAAATATAGTCGGAAATTCGGGAGATTTTCAGTTTAACAGATTACCGGATGCAAAATTTCGAGGGGACAATGTGAATTTTTCTGGGCGAATCAACCTGATTTTATGACATGCAAAGAGAATGTTCGATGTAACAAATATGTGACTTTATTAGTAGATCGGTATGCATGAGAAAAGTTGCTTAGTATAAAAGTTTTATAACCAAAAAGCCTTATTGAAAGGAGTAGAGCCACGAAGGGCAAAATCGGCCCAATTTCAGATCTTTATAATATTTGTGCTCTTTATAGAAGACACTATAATTTGCATAAAAAATGACTTTAATTCCCAAATAGAACACATGCTGTTGCCATGGCAACGGCTATTTCATTACTTTCATCTTCGGATTGAATTCCCTTCTTTCTTTCACATTTATGCATTCTAAAGCACTACAGAAGTTCAGTATATTGTTATATATAATGTATTACAACTACTTGCAACATAAAAGACAAATCCTTATGTCATTAGTTCTCTCGTTGCCATAGTAACTGCTGTTTTATTATACAAACGGTATAGAAATGCTTAATACTGATGGTATTTCGTAACTATCATTTCCCAAAAATACATGCTGATTTGCAAAATACATCAAATGTTTATAGTGACCAAATGAGTATCTTAAGAAGCAAATAGCTCGGAAACTGTAGTAATGCTGCAATGGCAACGGGCAATCTTTTGCCGGAGAAATTCATAGTTCAACTTTGTTACAAAGTTAGCTCTGAAATCCAACATTTTGAATAACCAAAATGGAATCACAAAGTGCGTCAATACTTTCGGAGAGTCAAGTAAATTAAAAAAAAACCCAAAAAGCCAAAAAAAAAACAAACAAACAAACAAACAAAAACAAAAAACAAACAAAAAATAACAAACAAACAAACGAACAAAGAAAAACAAACAAACAAAAAAAAACAAAAAAAAAGACACAAAAAAACAAAACAAACATCAAACAAAAAAAAACAAAAAACAAAAAAAAAAACAACAACAAAAAAAACAAAAAAAAACAAAAGTAACGATGTGGTCAAAAAGTATTATTTAAGCTTCCTTAAAGCATTTCCATAACCATGTGCGAAAATGCCGAGTAATAACATATACCGCGTCAGAACTTTGCACATTAATTTTAAGTCCATTCTAACATACATGTAACACCGGCTCAGTGAAATTCACTTGCTATAAATGTCGAACACCGCTACAGCAATGTATAGTTTTGGTGATGGATGCGGGACCGCCAACAAACGTAAAAATACAAACACTAGAGATGATGAAAATATTTTATGAATGATGGCGTGTTGGTAAGGTAGTGAGCAAAGGTAGAATATATTATTCCGAATGTCAATAGTGATAAAAATCATCTTTTTACGCCTGTTACCATCTGAAGATTCAGCAAGGTCTATGACTGGATTTGAACTTTAAAGCTTTAAAGCACGGGTTCAAATCAAGCCATAGACCTTGCTGGATTTTCAGATGCTAACGGGTTTTAAAAGATGATTTTAATCACTGTTGCCAATTGGAATCATATATTCTACCTTTGCAGCTCACCTTACTAACACATTATCATTCATATTATATAGAGCTTTGTGCAACACTCTTATATACCTAGTCGTTTTTCGCCAGAATTTTGTGACCCGTTTATTCCATTCAGTTTTTGCAGGAAAAAATAACTGATATTAAAGAAGGATCACCATATTTTTCAAGATCTTTTTTGAGCGTGTACTTGAGATCAACATATATTTATCACGCAAACTGAAAGGTAACACCAACATTCAGTTGAGATATAATATCACCGTATATTCGTCTTTCAAAAAATTTAAAAAAATACATATATTAACTAGCCTTTCAACATTAACTTCTTAACGTGTATTTCCTTTCTTTTTCATATTTGTTCCCGTCAACAAAAGTTCCATTGGAACAAAAATAACTAGAGGCTCAGAGGCTGAGCCTGTATCGCTCACCTGACAAAATACTTCTATACCATGCATGACCAACAAACTATGTTTTTACTAATGGGGTCTAATGTTTAGATATGTTCTCCATTGGCAACCATGTTTTATTTGTCTGATACTATTGAAATGAGTAATTATTGCAAAGGACCTTCTATATATCATTTAAATACAGTAAAAGTTAAATTTGCTTCAATAGTTTCAGAGAAGATGATGAATAGTATGATTTTCCCATAAGCTCCAACGATGAAATATGTTCCTCGCTGGCCCCATGTATTTATACGTATCAGAATGAAATGAGCAATCATTGTTAAAGACCTTCAGTACATCATTCCTGTAAAGTTTAGTTGAATTTGCTGCAGTTGTTTCAGAGGAGAAGATGAAAATCTTATTTTCCCCTTAGGTGCCGATGTTAAATCCTAAGTTCCGAGCTGATGTTTTTTATCGGATCTAAATGAAATGAGCAATCTTTGTTAAGGACTTTTAGTACATAATTCCTGTAAAGTATGGTTGAATTTGCTTCAGTGGTTTCACAGGAGAAGATGACAATGTGATTTTTCTCATAGGGTCCAGTGTTAAATCTAAGTTCCGCGCTGGCTGTCACGTTTCTTGTCGGATCAAGGACCTTTCATCCATCATTCCTGTAAAGTTTGGTTGAATTTGCCTCAGGCGTTTCAGAGGAGAAGATGAATATGTGAAAAGTTAACGGATGGACGACGGACGCCGGGTGATGATAATAGCTCAAACTGACCCTTTGGGTCAGGTGAGCTAATACAAATTGGTATAACATTTCTACCTTTTAGAACAATATCATATGCCATTTATTCCATCAGGAAGAAATACTGGCAAAAATGTTATGTAAATTTTTATCATTTTTGTTATACGGCTTAAACTCTTTCAAACAATTGTCATTAGTATGGACTTCTGAAAACACAGATAGGACGAGATTACGACACTAATTGGGTAACTGTGTTGAAAATGGGGGCGAGCTAGACGTGTGCGAATTATTACATAGGGTGTACAATTCCATCTGATCACGCAATTTGATGGATATTCACTTTACAGACATTTTGTTTCATAAGGGGATACCAATAGTTTCAGGGAAGATAATAACTAGATCAAAAGATTTCAATGTTTTGGTGGTCAAAAAAATAATTCCTAAAATATTTTAGGAATGCTTTTCTATACAAAATCTTCATATCTCCATCTAACTTATTGGAATGTAATGGAATTAAATAATATTTTATTACAAATATATCTAACGGTACACTGTACACGTTTATAGATCTTGCCACAGCCTATATAACTGTACAGATACATAACTTTAATAAAAAAATAAGTACGTTTTAAAAGACGTTTTTTATAGTTGCGTATATCATATTCAAACCCATTTGACAGGATAATGTATACGTCATATGTAGTTTGCACCAAATAATTTTTGACAAAAAGATATATAATTTAAGAAATATTCTTCGTGAGGGCTGTGTGGGGTATCAAATAATTGCCGATTTGTGAAACTTGATTAACATGGGAAAATATTTTAGAATGAAAAACTTACCATGGACGCCAAGCAATGGCAACAAAAAGACCAGATTCCCAGACCAGGTTTGTTTCTGGCAATCGTTAAACGAAGGAACCTTTTTATAATAATATTTAGAAATGTTTCAGTTCAGATGGGAAAGCAATTTATTTATTATAAATGTAAAGGTAAAATCAAGGAGGCACCGTTACCCGGTAATGGTTAGGGTTGATAAGCGAGATAAAGTACAGATTCTAGTTTTAGGTATTTTTACATACAAAATAAACATAGAAAGACATCCTGTATTCACAACCACAGCACTTCCGACAACAAGGGCCGGATTGTAAAACAGGCTATAGATAAAATCATCAATTATTACTTCATTCTTTTTCGTATATGCCCGTACTACTGTTACATTAAAAAAGCTTTAGGTTGGCTTATGTAACACATCCGCAGTCGGAGACGCTAAATTACACTACATGGGACAGATGACCATAATGTAGAAATAAATACAATAATATGAAATTCGTGAATTTGACGGGACGTCAGGTCTGCAAAAGAGATATTTTTCTTTTTAAAATATGTTTTCTGTAGGAATTCTCTTGATTTTGTAAAATTATTGAACGTTTACGGGATCCAAAGAACATAATGTTAGAGGCTATGGCAAGATAAGGAACTCTCCGACAAGAAATGAGTGGAAAATAAGTTTAGGATGATGTTTATTTCGCTGTACTTGATTGCTCTTTGTTCAGGGGCCGACTCCGACCTGCCGTTGGGTGTGGGGTTTTCTCACCGTTCATTGAAGATCTTATGGTGGCTTTGAGTTGTTATTACTCCCTTTGGGTCGTTGTCACTTTGACACATTCCCCGTTTCCCTAATTCTTTTTTATATTAAATAGACTAATTTCAATGATTATTACAACGATGTATCCATCTTAATTATATTAATGTTAGTCCGGCTCTATACTGTAGTTCTCCTGTCATATAATGTAATGTTTTCAAAACATGCGCGAACTTCAAATTCATAAAAAATAAAATCTAACTTACTTTATATCAAAACCATTTATTTGATTTATTGTAAAAGCCACAATTGAATTTACAGTCATTTATTTTCAGTTGCGGCACGATTGGTATGAATCACAAGGCGCCATTACCGTCGGACCAACGGCATGTACACGGTATACGGATAGAAACAAATGTTAAATTTTCGAAGTGGCCGCATTCGTCAACCAAAATAAAATTTGCAGCAAAAATTTAAAATTTACCAGGGATTTAAATTTTAAACATTTTATTTTGGTTGAGGTATGCGGCCAACTTGAATTTTTGCAAAAACGGATTGAAAACTACCGATTTTGAGCCATTTCTCGAAATCCGTCATGTTTTCCAGCGTTATACGTCACTGATGAAGTCATAGAAATCAACAATTATTGTTGCCCGATATATTTCAAGGTATGGCAATAATTTTAGAGAACATTCATCAAAGCTACGATAAACATTAAAATTTTGTGTTTTATAGGGCCAATATACTCTATTTGTGGCTCTACTCCTTTATTGGCTCATATGAAAGCTTGAAATTTTAGCTAACAGAGGGTTATATCGTAAGCATTGACAACTGTTCCAAACTGTACGAAATTTGAGGATAAAAAGGTCACCTTGTAGTACTCCGTTTTGAAGCAAGTCAAAGTAAATGAGTTAAAATCATTTTGGTAATTTTTCAAGACATTTTGTTGTTTTTAGCTAGGCATGTGATAAAAACAATCATAAAAGCAGTGTTATGATTGCAAAAATGTTTAATGTCGCATTAGATATTTTGCGAAAGAATATGGAGTAAATGAACATGAGACCATAACACATGTGTTAACTCCAACTGCAATTAATTTTAATGAACTGCATGACCATTTCGGAAATTAAGTCATCATCAGCAGCACTAGAACCAAAAAATAGGAAATCCACGATTCAAAAAATGATAAAAAGGCACAAAACCAAAAAAAAAAAAATCCGAATAATCAGTAAAATCAAATATGGCTAAGGACAAAACTACGATCGAAGAAGTTAAACCTTAGTTTTAGAATTTACATAGATTTATATAATAGTTATAAACAAAACTTACACATGAGATATAATCTCATGTACAATAAGAAAAATATGGAGCATACATCTCAAACACGGGGAATTGTTTTACCAACTCCAAACTAAAAGACAAACCCCTGTATTAAATATTTTACCAAAGGATATGGAGTAAATGAACATTAGACCATAACACACGTGTTAACTCCAATAAATTTTAATGAGCTGTATGGCCATTTCGGAAATTAATTCCTCATCAGCAGCGCTAGAACCCAAAATGGGAAATCCTCGATTTAAAAAATGTTAAAAAATGCATAAAACCAAACAAAATCCGAATAATCAGTAAAATCAAATATGGCTATTTAAAGACAAAACTACGTTGGAAGGAGTTAAACCTTTGTTTTAGAATTTACATAAATTTATATAATGGTTATACACAAAATGTACACATGAGATATAATTTCATGTACAATTACACTATATCCACCGCGTCCAACTGAACATTTGGGGTGTCTGTAATGTGAAGTGCGGGGTGTCAGTTTCGAAGCGAAGGACTGACCAACCATGCGAGATCATTTCCATTTAAAATAATTAAGATAGAGTCTTGTCAAAATTATTATTGCACGGAATAAAGTATTATCATAGTTTACAAACATGATAAGACATTTTAAATATACGCTGTAGATACTGCAAACACTTGAGTCCAACTTCAAAATCGGGGTCGGAAACTGACAACATCACTAAATTTCCATTTGCATTTTGCAACCAAAAGCTTATCGGTATGAAATTGTTGGTTGAAAACTTTTGTAATTACAAGTAAAACTGATTTGTATAAGTTTTATAACCGAATAAACTACAAAGAAAGTGGAATTTGCAAAAATCAGATGTGAAGTATGGAGTGTTAACTTCATGTTCCTCATGGGGTGTAGGCTCCCATTTGAAGGAAAGATTGTTTCCAATCTAATTGCACCTGCAACGATATAAATATTAGTTTTTTAGTTCTTTTAAAGTGCTATTTTAATGACGGGAGAGGAAACGTGACCATAAAGAGGTTAAATGCGTAAATTCACAAAGAAAATACATTCCGTGGCACCCTCCGACTGCCAAAAAAAGCAAACAGAGCAATAAGATTAAGAATTCTGTTTTAATCACGTTTAAATTAAAATATGTTCATGGAGTTAGTAGTCTATCTGTACTGGGTTTTATTCGTATGTTTACTATTCTATAGGGAAACGGTTTAACCCTACCGCTGGCTTTTGCCCTTGCCGGTACTAAGTCCGGCTGTCCTGAATTCCTATCGTTGTTTACGTTTGTGTTTTGTCTTATTTGTGTTTTTCCTGTGTAGTTCCCTAGCAGATTGTGGCATGCAATTATAATTTTCAGCCATTGTAGGTGTTTCCTGTTGTCCCTTTTATTTCATTTATCATCTTTCCTTCGTTAAATTTGCAATGGTTTTCAGGTTATAAGCCTTACGTCCTCTGAGATGGATGGCCCAATTCAAACAGTGTCCTTATAAAATAATAGAGCTCAAAGAGCGATCTTCTCTCCTATTAAGACCATTCGAAAATCACTTCGATATAATAGCTCTTTTTCTCAATTTGTATTACATTTTCTATGTGCTTATCTTTTTGGGGGATTACTACAAGAGAAGGCGATCTTACATTTGTTATAGTATTTTTTTGTGTCGTTTGTATTGTAATCTGTTTGTTTTGTCATAGTAGT
Organism: Modiolus philippinarum; assembly: GCA_002080025.1. Lineage (NCBI taxonomy): Eukaryota > Metazoa > Mollusca > Bivalvia > Mytilida > Modiolidae > Modiolus > Modiolus philippinarum. The sequence continues at coordinate 13,913 of MJUU01056648.1, read as the reverse complement.
TTATATTTTCCCTCTGTGTATGATCCGATATTCCCATGTATTCTGGATTTCTGATATTTTGGTCATTGTTTCAGTATTCATTTGGCAATTGCAAGTTTGGGTATTGTTTTTCTCAGGACGCATTATTCTCTCCGGGCAAATATTGAGCACGACTTGTTGATAACGGCAAATCTTCAAATATACTAATTTGACTTGCTAGTAATGGTATGGCCTTTATATTTCCTTGTTCTAATATTTTATGGACTAGGCATCTTCTCGTCAGGTGGTTATCCCTGAACTACAGGATAATATAACCCCAGTAAAAGACTTCAAATGTACTGATATTCAGTCACTTTGCCGAACTTTGCGAGAAACTGTTAAATCGACAACATATTGCTGATTTAAAATATTTTAAAGTAGTGTCAAGCACCTATCAACACGTATGCCATTATAATGATTATATGGAATAACTAAATACCGAAGTTACTGCGAATTTAATTGCTGCATATGCGCATTTCGACAACTTATGTCTCTTTATAAATTGTTGCGTAATGGCCTAAACGTAAACCCACAGCTTCAACTTTCTGTAACCCTTATTTCCAAAACCTTCAGACAACGTTTTTTGCCATACGGGTAGAAACTGTACTTAAAATAAATCTGAATACACAATTGTCCTCTGGTAAAATGTGACTAAGCAGCACTTTGCCAAAAAAACTGACTAGAGCTTCAGAGACTCAGACTGTATCGCTCATCTGTCAAGATGTTTGTAAGCCATGCCTATGCTGATGACCGAAAATATATTTTCTAAAGGGTCTTATTTTAAGTTTTGTTCTCCAATAGCAATCATGTGATTGTCAGATCCAATAGAAATGAGTAATTTTTGAAAAAAAGACCTTTTTTATACCAATAAAATCAAGTTTAATTTGTTTCAATGGTTTCAGGGTAGATAGTGAAATGAATTTCTCATAGGGTTCAATCTTACAATACGTTCAGTATACTGGCGGTCATTTTTTGTCGGTTTGATACCAAATGAACAATTATTGTAAAGGTCTTTCCATATATAAGTTCAATAAAGTTTTGTTGAATTTGCTTCTATGGTTTCAGAGTAGATAAAAATGTGACTTTGCCGCAGGGTTTAATGTCAAACTATGTTCTGTGCTGGCTGCCATGTTTTAATATGATTAGAAGTCAATAAGCAATCTTTGAAACAGATCCCATACATCATTCATGTAAAGTTTTTGAGGTAAATTTGCTTTAGTGGTTTTCCGAGGTGTTGATTAAAATGTGATTTTCCAAAAAGTTCAAATTTTAAGCTATGTTCTGAGCTACTGACCTTGTTTTTATCGAAACAGAACGATAGTAATATTTGTAAAAGACTTTCCATAAATTATTCCTGTAAAGTTTGATTGAATTTGATGCAGTGGATGAAAATGTATTATCTCAAAGGATCTAATGTTAAACCATGTTTTATGCGCGGGAGGTCATGTTTTTAATCGGATCAGAACAAGATGAACAATCGTTGTTAAAGACCTTCTATACGTCATTCCTGTAAAGTTTTGTTGAATTGCTTTAGTGGTTTTCGGGAAGAAGATAAAAATGTTAATATCTTATGGACGACGGACGCCAAGTGATGGCAATAGCTCACAGTGACCCTTTGTGGTAAAAGAGCTTCAAAGATTTAAGGAAGTAAAAACCGTCAGCACAAAAAAGAATACGATTGTATCTAGGCATATCATTTTATAAGCTTAAAAATGACAAGTGGTCCATGAAATATATGTCATCTGCACTACAAATGATCTTTATTTTGATGTGGTATAAAACACACATCTTACAAAGTTTGCAAGCCCACAACATTATCATGTGAACAATATGTCCATAAATGTTAAGTCAGAATCTGACAATGAGCTTTTTTGAAATCTATTATACAGTTATGAAAAATTAACAAGCATGCTATCGTTGACTCGTTAAATACTAGTATATTCGAAATTGTCCAACCAAATTTGACAAGTCAGTCTGAAAATACAAATAAACGTTCATATGGTAGATAGAATTGTGAAAAAATTTGAAGAAGAAATTCTAGAGAAATTGGAATTACATTTTTCCGTATGGATACTCAAGTGCAAAAATCAAAATAGTTATAACTTTGCTCATTATAAGCATTAAACTTGGGAATACGATGCAGGTGCATATGTCCGTATGGTAGGTAGCATTCTGACAAAATTTGGGAAAAAAATATTCTCAAAAGGGTCAAAGATTACTTTCGGGTGAAAAATATCTAGGACACACGACAAATATGAAACCAAATTAGCCCAACAACAATTTTGTTGCTGTGGCGTTAAAATGGAATACGGGTTAATTAATGTTTTGATTTATAACTTCAATACCATTGCATACGTGACAAACTAATGCCGTTCGTTATCTTTGTTTCTGTATTTGTCTCAAAGCGACAGTCTGAACTCGTTTCTAAACAATTCAAATACATCATACCGCTCGACATCTGTCGTCCACATACAGGTTATGACCTGACCACATCTCATGTTTCAGATAACAATCATTCAATACTTTAACCAAAGCTTACAACCAACCAGTGAAGGTTATTTATTGGAAAAAATAATATTTCAGATACTGTTTGAAAAAAGTACCTTATGCGAATTCCTACTGTTGTTTAGGTTTGTCTTTTGTCTTTCGTTTGTGTTTTCTTGTGCAATCCACTTGTGGATTCTGGACTGTGATTGCAGTTTCGACTATTGTAGGTGTTTTATGTTATCTTCTATATACACCTTTATTTAAGAACAAATATTATATCAACGTAGGCGCAAAATATGAAATTGGATTTTAAACTATCTTTCAAAAGAGAGCCTACACCCCATGAGGAACATGAAGTTAACACCCCATACTTCACATCTGATTTTTACAAATTACACTTTATTTTGTAGTCGCTTATAAAACTTATAAAAATCAGTTTTGCTTGCAATTACAAGCGTTTTCAAACAACCATTAGATACTGATATGCTTTTGGTTGCAAAATGCAGATGTTGTCAGTTTCCGACCCCGATTTTGAAGTGTGGCTCGAGTGTTTGCAGTATCTAAATGTCTTCACAGGTTTACAAACTTTGACAATACCTTCATTCCGTGCAGTAATAATTTTGACAAGACTGTTTGTCTTTTTTATTTTAAATGGAAATGAACTTCGAAACTGGCACCCTACACTTCACAAAAGAGACACCCCAAATGTTCCGTTGGACGCAGTGATATCTAGGAAAAATAAAGAGAATACATCTCAAACACTGGGAATTGTTTAACCAACCACACTGCATTAAGAGACAAACGCCTGCATAAAATATTTTGCGAAAGGAAATCCACATAAATTCAAATCTCAGCGCCAACTCCGAAGACTGTCATTTGCTATTTTTTTTCCCAAAATTATTGCCACATAGCTAGTTTTCTTACAAGTGTATTTTGAGTTGTCAAAACCTTTTTATTTCAAGAAGAAATGTTGTATTGCCATCATATGCAATGAAGAAAACATTTCATAGATATGAAAGTACTAGGGAGATTAATGTCAAATGGTAACATCGAACATAAAAAGATGGCAATTTCTAAGTGGGAAACAATATCTTAAATGATATAAGACACAATTTACTAACAAAATATTTAAACAAATCAGCTTTTAACAGGTAAAACACCAAATACTTTAGAAATACCAATAAAATGAAACAAAAGTTAAACATAATGATATTTTGAAAATCTGCATATGTAAAAGGTAAAAGTATGACTAGCATTAATACTGGGCATATGTATGGCACGCGATAGTAACAAAAATGCGGTATACCTAGTATTTCGAACGGAAACTAGGGGTTTTCGTGCGAAATACTTAACCATGGATTTCCGATCGGTATGCATAGTTTTCGACGAAAACCCTAGTTTTCGATTGAAATTGAACGGAAACTAGGGGTTTGCGACGGAAACCCATAGTTTCCGATCGGTATCGTTAATTCGAGTGTAAAGCGAAAACGCTATTCATAGTTTTAGCCAATGAGAAACGAGAAACGGAAATCGCTATTTGATATTTAACGTTCGTCCAATCAGAAACGGAAAACGGTATTCAGAGTTTAATCAAACCAATCAAAATCGTTTTTTTGTTCTCTCTTTTTTATTCAAATTTCGTATCTTTTATTTATTTTATATATTTTGATATTGTAAATTAATTATCAAATAGAGTTGTACCTGTGACACATTTTAATAGGCGCGAATGGATATCAGATTCGCGAGTCCTGAGAGGATTCGATCTCGACTGTCTAAATTCACCTTCACCAGTTATAAGTTGTGAAATATCGCCGTTTTAGACTTAGTTTAAAAAGAATATTCCATTTAACTAATCTATAGAGCAAAGACTTTTATTTTCATATAACTGGATGTGTACTGTGTTTCGAAATTAAAAAAAAAATCATGAGATTTTGTATGAAAAATAAATAATTTGATAAGCAGTTGAAAAAACAAAAACTCGGTCTTATAAATGATCAAAACAATTCAGTAATTTAAAACTTTTACTTCATCATATCCTTTCCAAGGTGTTTTATAATTTGGAAGTTAGAAATTTCATGAATTTTACCATTTAAGAGGAATGAAAAGTATAATTTTAAGTTTACGGTTTAAACTTACTCTTTAAAAATGACAAAAACAATAAAGTGTTTGAAAATTTTACTTCATAATATCCTTTCGAAAGAGTTTGATATTTTGGGAAATAAAAAAAAATATGAAATTTAGCATAGAATAGACAGAATAGTTAGATTTTTTAATCAGTGGTTCAAACTCAGTCTTTAAAAATGACAAAAACAATTCAGTGTTTTGAAAATTTTACACCATAGTATCCTTTGGGAGTAGTTTTATAATTCCCGAACCAAAAACTTGATGAATGTTATCATTAAAAAAGATATGAAAAGTAAAATTTTTAGTCCACGGTTTATACTAACTCTTTAAAAATGTCAAAAAAAGTTAAGTGCTTTGAAAATTTTACATCATTATATCCTTGCGAAGAAGTTTGATATGTTGCGAAATACAAAAATTATCAAATTTAGCACAGAAAAGGTAAGGAAAGTAAGATTTTGAAACAGCGGTTTAAATTAAGTCTATAAAAATGACAAAAAAAATTCAGTGTTTTGAAAATTTAACATCATAATATCCTTTCGAAGGAGTTTTATAATTCGCGAAGCAAAAACTTGATGAGTTTTAGCATTAAAAAGGTATGCAAGTAAACTTTTTAGTCTGCAATGTAAACTAGCTCTTCAAAAATGACAAAAAAAAAGTTAAGTGTTTTGAAAATTTCACATCATTATATCCTTGCGAAGGAGTTTGATATGTTGCGAAACAAAAACATCTTCAAATTATATTTAGGTATGCTTTGCTTTAAAAATCTTACTTTTTATACATATTCTATGTTAAATTTGAAGATTTTTTTTCACAATATATCAATCTCCTTCACAAGGATATAATGATGTGAAATTTTCAAAAGACGTAACTTTTTTTTCTCATTTTTAAAGAGTTAGTTTACATCGCAGACTAAAAACTTTACATTTCATACCTTTTTAAAGCTAAAATCCATCAAGTTTTTGCTTCGTGAATTATAAAACTCCTTCGAAAGGATATTATGATGTTAAATTTTCCAAACACTGAATTTTTTTTGTCGTTTTTTATAGACCAAGTCTACATCGCTGTTTCAAAATCTTACTTTTCATACCTTTTCCATGCTAAATTTGGTGATTTTTGTATTTTCGCAACATATCAAACTTCTTCGGAAGGATAAAATGAAGTAAAATTTTCAAAACACTTAACTTTTTTGGACATTTTTAAAGAGTTAGTATAAACTGTCGACATAAAATTTTACTTTTCATATCTTTTTAATGCTGAAATTCATCAAGTTTTTGCTTCGCGAATTATAAAACTCCTTCGAAAGGATATTATGATGTTAAATTTCAAAACACTGAATTTTTTTTGGTCATTTTCATAGACTTAGTTTAAACCGCTGTTTCAAAATGTTACTTTTCATACCTTTTCTATGCTTAATTTGATGATTTTTGTATTTCGCAACATATCAAACTTCTTCGCAAGGATATAATGAAGTAAAATTTTCAAAACACTTAACTTTTTTTGACATTTTTAAAGAGTTAGTATAAACCGTGGACTAAAAATTTTACATTTCATATCTTTTTAATGCTAAAATTCATCAAGTTTTTAGTTCGGGAATTATAAAACTCCTCTCAAAGGATACTATGGTGTAAAATTTTCAAAACACTGAATTGTTTTTGTCATTTTTTAAGACTGAGTTTAAACCACTGATTAAAAAATCTAACTTTTCTGTCTATTCTATGCAAAATTTCATAATTTTTTTTATTTCGAAACTTATCAAACTCTTTCGAAAGGATATCATAATGTAAAATTTTCAAAACACTTTATTGTTTTTGTCATTTTTAAAGAGTAAGTTTAAACCAGTAACTTAGAATTATACTTTTCATTCCTCTTAAATGGTAAAATTCATGAAATTTTTAACTTCCAAATTATATAACTCCATGGAAAGGATATGATGAAGTAAAAGTTTTAAATTACTGAATTGTTTTGATCATTTATAAGACTGAGATTTTTTTTTTACTGCTTATCAATTTATTTATTTTTCATACCAAATTTCATGATTTTTTTTTTAATTTCGAAATAGAGCTACACATCCATTTATATGAAAATAAAAATCTTTGCTCTAGAGATTAGTTAAATTGAATATTCTTTTTAAACTAAGTATGAAACGGCGATATTTCACAACTTTTACCTGGTGAGGGTGAATATAGACAGTCGAGATCGAATTCTCTCAGGACCCGCCAGGGACTATATATAGTTAGCTTTATATAGTTCCTGGACCCGCTAATCTGATATGCTTTCGCACCTAAATTTGTCAAAGGTACAACTCTATTTGATAACTAATTTATATTAAATTAATATCAAAATATATAATATCAAAATATATAAAATAAATAAAAGACACGAAATTTGAATAAAAAAAGAGAGAAATATAAGCGATAAACAGAAAAAAACGATTCTGATTGGTTTGATTAAACCCTGAATACCGTTTTCCGTTTCTGATTGGACGAACGTTAAATATCAAATAGCGATTTCCGTTTCTCGTTTGTCATTGGCTTAAACTATGAATAGCGTTTTCACTTTAAACTCGAATTAAAGATACCGATCGGAAACTATGGGTTTCCGTCGCAAACCCCTAGTTTCCGTCCAATTTTAATCGAAAATTAGGGTTTTCGTCGAAAACTATGCATACCGATCGGAAACCCATAGTTAACGTGCGGTATACCTAGTATTTCGCACGAAAACCCTAGTTTCCGTTCGAAATACTAGGTATGACGCATTTTTGTTACTATCGCGTGCCATACATATGACATGTGAAGGGGAATCGCGTATAAAAATGTTAAAGGTTCAATAATATCTAATGTAAAATCTAAGGAATGGAGACGACATTTGAAAGGTAAAATTAAGGAATAGAGACAACATTTGAAATGTAAAATCTTAGGAATAAAGACGACATTCAAAATGTAAAATAAGATGAACAGAGACGGCAGCTAAAAGGTAAAGGAACGGAGCCGGTGTTTTAAAAAAATATAAGGAATAGAAACATAATCTACAAGGTAAAACATCTAAATAATGAATTTGAAAGGGAACAAGCAAATGACATGGATATTCTGTTTGGCATCTTGTCGATAAAATGCAAAATGCTAAATTATGTTATATTTGTTACGATGAATAAGTTAAAAAAATTTCATTTAGATCATCACCTGAAATGTAGATTAGGTGAGACAAGTGGACAAGCGAACGAACGAGCGAACAGAAGAGACCGAAAAACTATAGGCCTCAACGTTTGTTGTTGCGGTATAAACCGTGTAAAAGTTTAATTTTAAACAGATAACAACATTTAAGACAAGATGTAAAGTGTTAAACACATGCAGGCATGAAGCGCCTAGAATGTTAAAGAGAACTTCAGATATTCCATGAACTCTAAAGATTATTATTCCGATGAGACACTTGCATACTTGCGTTCCAAAAGAGGTCAAATATTGATTTCAGAGCCAAGCAAACACTCTTTTGTATTGTTACAAATACTGATTTCAGAACCAAGCAAACACTCTTTTGTATTGTTACAGGATTCACTTCCCTAGCATGCACATAAGTCTATTCAATGCAAACCCTGCTCTCTGCACATGCATGCAGATAAACATGATTGTTTTCCCTTACATGAACAATTCATGTCTTGGAGAAAGTCGGACGCCATTTAAGCAATAACAATAAGCTACGCGTCGCCTGTAAGCTGCATTTTGACCGTCAAATCTACGATTGACGTCTCAGGTTATTCAGATAATGTACTGCTATTGCGATTCTAATGCAATTAAACGGTTTCATGTTCTAGTTTTGACTAGTGTATTTGTTACCATTAGGAAGCAGACTAAACAGGGAACCTTCTTTGTCCCAGGTCTGTAGATGGTGGAATAACATAATACCGAAGTTGCTGTTAATTTGGATTCTGCATATGCGCATTTCGACAACTGATGTCTCTTCAGTGCAGATCAAATCAAAATATTGGAAATCCATATACCGAAATATGTGTAAACACTGATAGAGAACAAATAA
>MJUU01056643.1:13764-32954 GCA_002080025.1 Modiolus philippinarum | reverse complement strand
GGCATCTTTAAAATCGAAAGGGGAAAAATGGCAATGATCTCATTTTCCCTCGTGTTCAGTAAGGGGGAAATTTGAGAACATGCCTAATTTTCCGGAGGGGGGGGGGGAATTCAGCATATGCCAATCTTTCCCCCGGAAAATTGGAATGGAGGAAAATGGCTATAGAACACCGTAATTGACATGTTCAACACGGCGGGTGTCTTATAAGAAGCAGGAGATGCTATTCTCCCGGTGCACCTGATCTCACCCATGGTTTTTTTATTGAGTCCGTGTTGTTCATTTTTGTATATGTGTGTGTTCATTTTCTTTTCTGCGCCGTGCTCATGTTATGTCATTGTTTTTCCGACGTTGCCATTGTCCTTGGATTGATTGATTAAGACTGACGGTTCGGTTCTCACTTTTTGAGCCTTTTTGAAATAGATGCAACCATTAAGCATGAAAAACTTCAAGATATATTGCTATAAGAGTCCGTAGTGAAAGTAGCAAAGAATCAACAGCGTAAGAATGCATTTACTACGTTTCCATTTACAAAAACCTGTAAAATATTACAACGCATCGCGAGAATTTTTTATGAATGAACCGAATCGCGAATGGCGAGTATCAAATTAAGCGACATTTTCACGCCGTTTTTTGTTTGAACTACGCACTTTCCATTAGAGCATTTTTAAATAAAATGAAAAGAATGTGTGCACTAGTTTCTCGCTACCTGTAATTCTTGAATTAGTTATGCGTATTTGTGAGGTACATGTGGCTGTTTATTTCGTCTGGAGACATTGTAATAGTATAGTGCTGCCTAAACAGCACAAAAATGAAATTTTGCGAATGTGTTTTTGCTGCAAGTTATGTATTGATTTCAGCAATATGCATCATCTAATTGTCGGTGAAACAAACCCCTGCCCTTTTTAAAAGAGGAAGTCTATTAATACCCTGAAATCTGATATGGGAGTTGTGCTTCTCCCCGCCAACAAAAGTAAAACTTGGTATACTTTTTCTTCTCTTTTCATCGGGCAAAACTTGTCCGAAGCAGATCTCTGAGATAACTGGACCTTACAACATTTGCAAAGGAGCACAATAAAGCGACGTTTTGGTGGATTGGCCTCTCCAGATGTCAGAGACCATAAGATATAGAGCCTTGTAACATTGTAGAATGATTATTTATACTTAGATATATGGTAAACAAAATGTTAAAAAGAATTCCATTTAGTGGTATAAGAGACATGGTTTAAAAAAAAGGTTTGGCTTGCAATAAGGTCTGTCAGTTCTTTTTTTTCATTCTCAAAATCCGAAACTCTAATATTTAGGTGTCAAACCTCCAATTCAGGCAACCAGAACTTAGAAAAATATTCGAATGTAGCCCTTTTAGAATCTAAGTATAAATTGTAATTTTTGCACCTTTATAAATATATTTTGGTATAAATATAGAATACTATGGATGCGCAATATTCAGCTGTGATCAAGTATATTAATACATTGGTGCTTTCCAATCTTTGGAACTCTCTTGCAAAAATTTTAACAGGATGTAGAAGAGATATGAATCTTCCTTACAATATATGGTATAATACAGGTTAAACTTTTTATAAATTGTCCAGACTTAAACCACGATCCGATTCTCTCACTTCCGGGACCAAAATAGTACTTCATTTTTTAATGTCTACGTCGATTTAGGTCATAAAGTGTACTTTTCGTAACGAATAACATATTCTGGTTTAGAGAAAATAAATCGATAACTAACTGAAGCTGTGAACCAGGAATCAAGCAATATCGCAAAATCGGTTAATTTTTTCAACCGATATCCGATTTCGCCGTGCATTGAAGGGTGATTTAAATTATTTTGTCAATAATTGGGACAATGCATCAGGTTTACAATTTGCAATCGTTAAAAGTGGCAAAAGACCTCTAACTTGATGTAGCGCTGAACTAAACATCAACGTGAATACGGATTTTTGCCCTTACAAATCGTTGTCATTTGAAAAGAATGAGAAGCTGAAAACTAATGATTAATCTATGTTGAATATGCTTACCAATTGACAAATGACGTAGCAGTAGATCTCGTGAGACGTCGAAATGTCAAAACCACTAAAACGTGTTTTACGCTTTTGCGGCCATGAATTTTAAACCGAAAATTGGACCTACTGGAATACATGGACAGACATCGTAGCAATAGATTTTTAGGTCAGTCGGTTCGAAAATGTGACAGGTTGGTAAATGGAAGATGTTTAAATATTCACTATTTACTTTAACTAACAGAAAAACTGATTACTGACCTTGACCTTGACGGTTGAGATCTTGAGAAAAAAATCTTTTCTGCTTCATACTTTGTTTTTATTTCAGCATATGTATGATATATTTTATACAAGTCAACAAAAACTGGGTCAAATGTATTTAAAACTTGACTTGAATCATAACCAGGGCATGGCTTCTCAAAATTGTGTTCGATAGTCTGCCGGTCAACAACATGTCCGCCGCTGCTAAAAATAGAACATAGGGGTACATTGCAGTTTTTGGCAATTAACTCAAAAACCGTTGCAGATATAAAAAGTCTGACATAGAAGTAAACTTGTTCTGAATGCCGAGATCTATCTGCCCTGCCATTTTGAAGAAAATCGGAAACCCGTCTCGGAGTTATAGCCCTTTTTCCTAAAATTTTTCAAAATTTATGAATTTTTTATTTTTTGATTTCAAAAACTGTAACAGATAGATGTGAAGTATAAATTAAAAAAATGTTCAACATATCAAGATCTACATACTCTGAAATTTTGAAGAAAATCCAAACACCTGTGTAGGAGTAATTGACCGTTTTCACCGTTTTATTTTCCTTTAAATTCTGCTTTCAATTAATGGAGGGAAGATAACAGGAAACACTTACAATGGCCGAACATTGCAATCACATGTCACAATCAACCAGGGAACTGCACAAGAAAAACAATAAAATGACAAAAGACAAACATAGATAACGATAGGAACTCGGGATAGCCGGGCTTGGTACCGGCACTGGCAACAGCCAGCGGTAGGGTTAAACCGGTTTAGGGGTACCCAAACCTCCCTTTTCTCTATCCCGTTTCCCTATAGTATAATAAACATACAAATAAAACCAAATACAGGTAGACCACTTACTCTATGACCACAATCTTGAAAAATCTTCTTTTTTTAAGCTTTAGAGAAATTCCCTGCTATCACTTCATTCAAAACACTTATTTCTTCCGTAATCAAGAGCAAAAAAGTTTTTTTGTGCAAATTTCTACAATTTTTTGCCTATTTACCATTCTTAAAATAAAATCATTGTAACAATTTGTCAAATTATGGTTACAATGGTAAAGTGCTTCCCTTATAACAATGTGCATGCTTATTATTCTTCAATATTATGTTATCAAATTGTAATAATCAATGGAAATTATAAAGAAATGAAAGATTTTAACAGAAATAAAAATTATTTGAATAGAAAAAATTAAAAAATAGCTTTTTTCATAGCTATGGATCAATATATACATGATATTGATGCAACGGATGACTGTTTTTGTAAGAGTACTTTGCCCAGGTATGTTATGCTTGTTGACGAATCCGCATCCAACATGGATGTAGCGTTGTTCAACATTTAGCAATTGAATTCCAATCAAACCGGTGCTAGTGCCCGTCTTGAACTCAGTACGCGGTAGGAGTCGTTGCTCTTTGTTGAAGGTATTATGGTGAATTCAAGATGAAAAACAACAATGATAGCATTGTTTCATTTGCTTTATCTTGCCATGTATTGAAAGGGATTTGTCCCATGTACATTAACTCCATATCCCTTTTTTTGTTCATTTACGACGGGTTTGTCTCTCGCGCAGTGTGGACTCCGTAAAAGGATTCCCCGTTCTTGATGAGTATGATCTTTTCATTTTGTCAATTATTTTGTACTTGTTCATGTGGGAATTTCTCATATGAATGAACTATCAAAATTCATTTAGTTTTCTTGTTTTATAAAAATTAAAGCATTTTTTCTGGCCATCTGTATATGTATCGCCCACATCTCCCGATTTTACTTGCGCAGTTTTCTTACAATCAACTCGATGAGTGCCCTGTGATCGTTTATATGTTGTATTATCTATTGATCTCATTGTCGGGCAAGGGATGAGTACTTAGCCCGATATGCTATGCTTGTTGACGACCCCACATCCGTGACAAAATTGATAAATGGATGTAGCGTTGTTAAACAATTAGCAAGTGAATTCCACCCAAACCGGTGCTAGGGGAAGTCTTGAACTTGTCTTTGGTGAAGGCCACGTGGTGACTTCATGATGAAGAAAAACAAGGAAAGCGTTGCTCCATTTGCTCAATCTTACCATGTATTTATAGGGATTTTTTCCCATGTACATTTACTGCATATCCCTTTATTTGTTCATTATGTATCACAAAAGCTTACTAGAGACGTCCGGATAAGCTACTTTACTTAATGTACTTTAACTTAACCAACTTAACAAACGTAAGGCTCGAGTTATCTCGCTTTTTTTAATTTATGATTCAAATTCTAAAAGTGTAGGTTAAAGGAATCAATATTAAACAGGCAAATAATTGGAATTTTATTCACAATACTTTAATATCTTTTGATAGTTATTAACATATTGCAATAAATAGTATATATGTTTAAAAAGAATCAGAGTTTGCCTTTATTACACCTACATAAATGATAAAATTGACTTTTTATGTACACATACATACACAAGCTGCAAAACCTTATTAATAAAATATAATTTTCTATGGCTGTTCATGACAAAAAAAATATTTTCTTTGGAATTCAAGAATACAGTACTTTCGAAAAAAATTGAACTATTGAGTAATTGAAGACAGAAATGAGTCAACCTCGAACCTCAGATATCAAAAGCTGTTATGAGACTGTATTTCTGACCAATTGAATATATAAATACTGATATCCCTCCCTCGTCATATGTGACAATGGTTTTACTACGAAAAACACTCGGAGGGCTACAAAATAGATTAAACAATCGTGTACACATAGCTCAACAGTTATATATTATTTAGGCTTGTTTAGGGGGTCCCAATATCCCATATCCCATTAAGTCCAGTCTAAAATATCCCTTTGAAAATTGAAGATATCCCATTAATTATTGGAATATCCCATTTTCCATAGTCAAAATATCCCATATCCCGGTACTTTTTGCCTAGAATATCCCATATCCCATTAACAAATGTGGTAAATATCCCGTAGCCCAATATACCCGAAACAAACATCTATATTAATATTTACTGGTATTATCTGTGTGTATGTTTTTTTTTATATAATGGAAGAACTTTTCCGGTGACAAACAAGACCTGAAATTCCATTATTGTAGGTCATTTTCTGGGATTAAGAGATCAGAACTCCTCCTACACTTTTCAACTGTGAACCTGAAACAATATTTTAGAATACCTTAGTAACATGATTATACTTGAAATTTTAAAACTGATGATGCCATTTAGTCGTATCTTCATTTCAGTGTTACCATTGCATTTTTCGAATTCTCTTTAAGTTTTGTGTTACACGGGAATTTACCGTTAATCAACAGAACTTTACCACTAAAAGGTTTTATTTTCGAAAACATGTAGCACAAATCGAAACACATGCATCATTATATCTCGTTTCGTGTCCATTTGTTTGTTTAGTCGTCTGATACTTCATCTCCATTGTTACATCCTAAACTGTCAGGCATATCTTATACACCAAATTTCACTACATGTATGCGGATTTTTTTCTGATATCATAACTTTATTGCGATTGCTGCTTATGTAATTTCCTGCACATGTACGTTGCAAGTTAACACTTTGGAAAACTTTAGACAAATTAAAATTGTGGGTTTTATGTAAATGTATTTCATATACCAGATAATTGTCCCGTATCTTTAACAATTCTCTTTGAGGTAAAGATAAAATAATACTTACAGTCGGTGATAACAGCAACAATGAAAAAACACCAATAACTCAATTAATTAATATACACTCAAAATTCAAGTGGAATAGGTCAAAAGGATAATTTAAAATCGCCGAAAATTGAGTCCTATATATGACCGTAACAAATGCACCTATCATTTTTGTTCCGTTTGGTGCCACCCCTGCACTCTCAGTTTCATGGTTCCGTCTAAATTCACAAGGAACAATTTTGAAGCATGCCTGAAACGGTCAAATTCCTGCAATCAACCTAACAGTACAATAGCGACGTAAAAAGGGAAAAGCATAAGGATTAAATCCATTTGTTACTACGATAAATAGAAAAAAATCGGTCAACTAAAAGTCCAAATTTCGGCATACTCTTTAGTGACATAGTTTGGCACCGAATCACATTAACAATGCTACAATTTGATTAATTATCAATTTTAATTCATAATTTGTATTAGCATTTTTTTTTATAAAAGGCACAGGATAATGGGCTGTCCAGGGGTAATAGCACTTGTGAACAACTGGTCCGAAGGCCAAAAAGGACTTTATCTTGCAGTTTCATTGATTGGGCAAGCACAATCAGTATTAGGTGACTTGCCAAAAGAAAAACGGCACATTTTTAAAGATCTGGTGACTGCTTTGGAGGAACGTTTTGCACCAAGCAATCAGACAGAGCTCTATAGGGTGCAATTAAAAAACAGAAAAAAAAACACCAGAAGGCTGGCGAATCGCTGCCCGAGCTAGGTCAATCGATTAGGAGGCTGACGAATCAAGCCTACCCTACAGCGCCACTGGATGTAAGGGACACTCTTGCAGAAGAGCAGTTCCTCGATGCCCTAATAGACTCAGACATGAGGCTAAAAGTCAAAAAAGCGCGACCGAAAGATTTAAATGAGGCTATCAAACTCGCAATTGAACTTGAGGCCTCAATTGAACTTGAGGCCTAATTGAACTTGAGGACTTCAAGATGAGGAACAACAATAAAAGCGTTGTTCCTTTGCTTGTTTTTTACCATGTATTTGTAGAGACTTTGTCTCATGTGCATTTACTCCATATCCTTTTATTCACCTATAATAAAGCGGAAAATAAAGTCCGCCAGAGCAAAGGGCATTCACGACAAACCATGGGGGACAAACAAAATCACCCAGCTTCATCAAAAACGGACAGCAGTCAGACGAATGAAATGACAAAATGGATGCGCACAATGAAAAAGAATGTGCAGGATTTGGCTAATGAAATAAAAAGAATTAAAATGCCCGGTAGGAACCCAACATACAAAAGAAATAATGACAATGTAGATCGACCTACCAAACGGTCATTTGAGTGTTACAATTGCGGTGAACAAGGACATTATGCCCGAAATTGCCCTAACTCCAAGACAAAAGAGAAACCAGTAACAGTGAATCTCCCAAGTAAGAACGTAGGTAGTGATAAGGGCGATAAGGGGTCTGATGGGTCGGTGAGTACGTTAAAGACTGACCAAGCTGACAAGACTAAAACAAAGGTCTAGGATGCAATTGTATCGCTATCTGAAGACGCCGGTATGTATGTTGCCCTTACGATTCAAAACGTCAAAGCTAAACTCCTTGTGGATACAGGGGCCACCGTAACGTTAGTCTCGTCAAGGTTATACATTAAACTCCATGAAAAGCCCAAACTGCAAACAGATGGTACTACCATTAAATCTGTTTGTGGTCAGCAGTTAGATCTTCTGGGAAAGGGTATGTTTAAACTATGCTTTGATAGTAAGGAACTACCATCCGAAGCAGTAGTCACTGATTTGCAGGCAGACGGAATACTCGGGCTAGATTTCCTTAGGGATAATAACAGAACTTCTATAGACATAACAAGCGGGACCTTGACTATCGACGATACAAATTTCAAATTAATTTTCGAAGGGACACTAGGTTGTTATAGGGTCGTTGCATCAGAGCGAATGATTGTTCCAGCAAGATCGGAAGTCATAGTGAGAGGACGGGTATGTATGCCGGAGGGGCAAAAACTCATTAAGGCTGACGCATTGATAGAAACTGACCAGAAGACTGGTAAAACAAACCTTTTGACAGCCAGAGTGTTAGTTAAAAGCGACGAAAAGGTTCCTGTTCGACTGATGAACTTTGAACACAAGGCTAAGACGGTCTACCCAGGCACGACAATAGGGCAACTCTGTGGGGTTAGTCAGGTCAAAGGTAGTGAAGACAAGCCCACCGAGTTGACAGTTGTGAAGGATGACGAGAGTTTTCGACCGGATTTGGAGGAACTCATGGACAGGACGTCCGATGAATTGACCAATGTTGAAAGACAGAAAGTCAGGTCATTATTAAAGGAATAAACAGATATTTTTGCCGAATCAGACAGTGACCTTGGTAGGACATCCCTTGTTAAGCATGAGATAGATACTAGGAACGCTTAGCCGTTCAAAGAACCCCCAAGACGCACTCCATTTCATTTGACCGACATGGTAAATGAGAATTTGGACAAAATATTGAAAAATAAAATCATTGAACCATCAACGAGTCCTTGGGCTGCAGGGATCGTCCTTGTAAAGAAAAAGGACAATACCTACCTTTTTTGTAGATTACAGACGTCTCAAAAGCGTGACAGTGAAGGACGCATATCCCCTTCCTCGTATTGACGAGTCGCTAGATCGTTTAGCGGGAAACAACTGGTACAGTTCATTAGACCTCTTCTGGGGGAACTGGTAAGTGGAATTGGCCGAAAAGGACAGACACAAAACAGGCTTTTACTACGAGACAAGGTCTATACCAATTCCGTGTTATGCCATTCGGTTTATGCTGTGCGGCCCAGACGTTTGAACGTTTAATGGAGACAGTATTGTCTGGCCGTCAATTTGAAGTCTGTTTAGTATACCTGGACGATATTATTGTTTTCGGCAAGACTTTAGACGACATGATATCAAATCTGAGAAAGGTATTTGATAGGAGGAAAGCAGCTGGTCTAAACTTGAAGGGTAAAAAGTGCACCTTGTGTGCCACCCAGGTCAAGTATTTGGGACATATTTTTTCTAAGTCAGGGATTGCTACTGATCCAGACAAAATAAGTGTCATAAAAGAATGGCCGGTCCCAACCAATGCGACCGAAGTTCGGTCATTTGTCGGCTTATGTGGGTACTGCAGGAAGTACATACGGGACTTTTCGTCCATTGCCAAATGTTTAAATCAACTGTCAGAAAAGGGAAAATAATTCGCTTGGACTGAAGATTGTCAAGAGTCCTTCGACAGTTTGAAAACAAAACTGTCCCAGGCATCAATACTAACACACCCCGACTTCTCAAAGGAATTTATCCTTGATACCGACGCAAGCAATAATTCCATAGGTGCCGTTTTATCGCAAGTTTTAAATGATGATAGGGAACATGTAGTTTCTTTTGCAAGTCGCACATTGTCAATATCCGAGAGAAAATATTGTGTGACGAGAAAGGAGATGCTGGCTGTAGTTAACTTCGTTAAACATTTTAAGCCATATCTGTTAGGTAGATCGTTTACAATAAGAACAGACCACAGTCCTTTAAAGTGGCTTTTAAAAATTCCGAAGGGCAAATAGCCAGATGGCTGGAAATCTTTAGCGAATACGACTTCAAGATTCAACATAGACCAGGAGCACAACACAAGAACGCTGATGCGTTGAGTAGGGTTCCTTGTCGGCAATGTGGGTTCACATCTGACTGGCAACAGAAGATACAAAATGATGAAGGTCGTGCTGAACAAGCATCTGCAGTCACTACATCCTGCGATTAAGAAACCTCAAAGTCGAGAGCAAAATGTAATGACGAAATGTCTCTCTTAGAAATTCAGTCTAATGACTCTGATATCAGTTTTAAGAAAACTTAGGTAAGTGAGGGTCAAAGACCAGACTTCGACAAAATCGCTGGTAAGGGCTTCTTCATTAGATCCCTTTGGTACAAATTTCAATTTCTAGAAATTGATGATGAATTACTTGTCAGACGGTTTGAGGACCAAAAAGACAAGAATACAAAGTTCCTATGTCGGAAAGGAGAAAAGTTTTGCAATTTTGTCATGACGAAAAGCCAGCCGGTCACCTTGGAATACGGGAGACCATTGCAAAAATAAGAAACAGGTATTACTGGCCTGGTTTGAGGTGTGACGTCAGGTCATATATTTCTGGCTGTGACAAGTGTACGCACAGGAAAAAATCCTGTGAAGACTAAACGTGCACCAATGGGGATAGCTGAGAGGTTTAATCGAACCTTAGTCACCATGCTTAGTTCATATACGGAGGAACATCAAAGGGACTGGGACACATTCATACCCTAATGATGGCGTACCGATCTGCCGAGCACGAGACTACAGGCCAGACACCAAACAGTCTCATGCTCGGGCGTATCAACACCACTAGACATAATATATAAAATGCCCAATTCCCTCAAATTTAGATTTTATCTGCACTGATGAGACATAAGTTGTCGAAATGCGCATATGCAGAAAGTAAATTCACAGTAACTTCAGTTTTTAGTAATCAATCGCTTCTAATATGTGGGCTTGGGAACTTAAAGAGAGGCTTGACGATGCCCATAGGTTTATACGACACAAAACAGCAGGGGAAATGAGAAGACAGAAACGGTATCACGACCTTAAACTCTCTTATTAAAATTTTGAGAAAGGAGAGGAGGTATATGTTTATTACCCTGTGAAGAAGGTGGGTTGCACGTCCAAAGTGACAAGTTTTTGGAAGGGTCCGTATACAATATTAGAAAAGAGTGGGGATTTGGTCTACAAAGTGGATTGTGGTCCTGGGGCAAGCTCCAAATTATTCATGTGGACCGAATGAGAAAGAAACATGCACAATCTTTCAGTTTCATTTTTCACAATTGACTCAGTCCTGTTGCCAACTGAATTTTACTGTTGTTGTGATTGTTTTTTGATTTATCACATTGGCTGTAGGGGGAAGGTTTGGGCCCAATAAAACTAGTTTAACCCCGCCGCAACAGGTTTGCGCCTGTCCTAAGTAATGAAATGTATTAAGCCTTTGTGTGTCTTGTCTTTTTCTAGTTAGTTTACTTTATGTCTAAAGAAGTCTAGGATGATGTTTATTTCGCTGAACTTGATTACTCTTTATTCAGGGGCCGACTCCGACCTGCCGTTGGGTGTGGGGTTTTCTCACCGTTCATTGAAGATATTATGGTGGCTTTGAGTTGTTATAACTCCCCTTTGGGTCGTTGTCTCTTTGACACATTCCCCGTTTCCCTTCTTTTTTCTACAATGTTTGAATGATGAGTTGATAGATAGTCCAACGGATGGTTCTGGGAGTCTGATGAACCAGCTGAATATCCCGAGGATGATGAATGCATTGGATACCAAGATGTTGGACTTGAATTACAAGAAGGTAGAGGGTATCGTCAGAAAAGAAAACCACTTTGGATGACTGATTATGAAACATAGTGGTTTACATAACATTTGTACACAAATTTGTAAATAGAAAAGCTAAAACATAGTTGATAGGCTGAGTAATTATACAATGTTATCTATTTTAGAACTCATCCAATCTTGAAAAGAAATGGCTAAGACTAAGACAACACCGAGGAAACCGCTGGCTACTTGGAAGTGTGGGTTTTGTCCTACGTCATTTGGGACAAAAGAGGAGAGAGACAGCCACTTATCTCTTTGTGCAAGTTCAAGATATTACTGCCACTTACCAAACTGCTTTTACAATTCAGCCAAGTCTAAGAATTTGGACAGGCGTTTGAAGAAGCACAAGCTGCCAGAGCAGACAGAAGACAAAAGCTTAAGTGTCAGCGAGAGCGAATCTGACAAAGAGGAGTGGGAAAGACAATACCCAGGTAGTGTCATTGAAGACAATGGTAGCAATGGTTCACAAGGTAGCGATTCAGATAGTATTGAGGAAGGGGAAGCTGTAGAGAAACAGGATAGCAGAGAGAATAAAGAGGATTCTGATTCTCCGAGGAAGGTAGGGACTGAGATGGCCCCGTGGGTAAGGAAGCCCACAAAACCAAGAGTTCCTGGGATTCGTCGAGAAACAGTGGTGCAGAAAGAGACTGAGCCGA
The DNA here is from genome assembly GCA_002080025.1 of Modiolus philippinarum. Lineage (NCBI taxonomy): Eukaryota > Metazoa > Mollusca > Bivalvia > Mytilida > Modiolidae > Modiolus > Modiolus philippinarum. The sequence goes on along the minus strand of MJUU01056643.1, from coordinate 21,004 downwards.
AGGGTAAGACAGACATGATGTTGTTGTTGCGATAGGGAATATGGAAACTCGGACTCTGATGATGAAAAGAAGGAAGAAAGATTAGGTTCGACGTCGACAAGTACTTCCAGATCAGAGACATCTAAATCTGATAGTGGTTTGAAACGCAAGTATGTTTATTGCGCCGTACAGACTGACCAGCTGTTGTATACCAGGAAGATAGTTACCGAGACTTCGTACAGGGAAGGCGGAAAGAAAATAAAGATTACAGAGATCAAGGAGGCGATTTGAGAGTCTCAAAAAAGAACAGTATCTGATTTAATTCGTAGTCTAGTCTTGTGTAAATAAAAGTAGTCTCAGTTTTGTCCAAAGTTTTTTTTTGTCATGCGGGACGCATGACTATATGAGGCGTGGGTAATGTAGTGAATATTTATTTTGAGTTGCCCGCATCATAATTAATTACGACAGAGCATTGATCTATTTATGGAATCTGGTACTGTAAAACACTTCAGTGATCTAGATATTTACCTGGATGCATTGTTAGCAACGGCAGTCAGGCGGGAATTTCAAATGGCCAAGTCTATCTATGTAAGGGGTGTTTTGTAGAAGTCCTTAGGGTATTAGATAGGGGCAAATTAAGGGATCACCCCTTTGTGGCTACAGAATACTTATGTCCACAGCTGATTGGGGAGTATAAAAGGTGATGCCCCAATTGATCAGTGTTCATTTCTTTGAAGGGGAACCGGAGGCAAGTCTTCCTTGTCGGTAGGTTACTACAGATAAGAAATAGCCATTCACAAAAGATCAGTTGGTCTGCAGTGAAGTACGAGTTGCGCCTGATTGTGGAGGACAAACTGTATCTGTCATTTGGATGGGTACAAAGTGCACCTTGGTACAAGTTGGACAGATACCAAGGTACACTTTGACAGCCTGTCCCTATAGGCAGACAGGCTGTACCAGTGGACAGAGTACAAAGTGTCTGTCAAGTTGTAATATAACGTTGTAAATATATTGTTTCGTAGTGTTTAGTATTTATGTAGCAAAGAGCTCCTGTGTATATTTTAGTTCCTTGTGTTACTGTGTTTTTATTTATTTATTTGTCTTTGTACATTGTATTCCCGAATAGGACAACTTGAATCCCAGGTATAACCTGGAACGAACATCATATACGTCGCCCCTACCCTTACCATGTTGCAATACTAATTGGTCATTAAAGATAAACTGGCTCAACAAACGATAAACTATGCTCAGCAGGCCCTGTGAGACGTTGCAATGAAAAGACCGTGTGCAACACAGACGTGCAGTCTTAAATTAAAAACAAAAAAGAGGGCTTGTTAAATACATCGTCCATATAACAACATATATTTTCCTTTTCAATCAATCGATTCGCAAGTGTGTAAATTTTGTAGATGCAAAACGCACTCGTCTAACTATAAACACATGTAAACTATGTTCAGCAGGCCCTGTGAGACGTTGCAATGAAAAGACCGTGTGCAACACAGACGTGCAGTCTTAAATTAAAAACAAAAAAGAGGGCTTGTTAAATACATCGTCCATATAACAACATATATTTTCCTTTTCAATCAATCGATTCGCAAGTGTGTCAATTTTGTAGATGCAAAACGCACTCGTCTAACTATAAACACATGTAAATGGAAATCCTGGATAATTACCTTTACTGTACTTTTTTCAGGATTTTTGGGCCAATAAGAATACAGAAAACATGATATGTGTAAAAATGTAATACTAATTTTAATACCGTTCTCCAATAAAACACATTTATTTTTTATGTCCACCTAGATATTGTACAAAATATTGAATTAAGTACATACAGGTGCTGAATGAACTGAATGAATACCCTTACATATGGAATTCCAAGTTTGATGTCTCTCCTAGCTAAGGTAATTAATAGGGAACGAATATTGCTTATTTCTAGAAAATCATAATTTGTGACTTTATTAATACCATTTGTTCACAGATGTATCAAAAATACCCGGAGTAAATGTTACATCGTGTATACCATGCAAGCTATACAAAAATCTGTATTGAAGTTGCTAACTTCATATGTCTTGCATTAAAACCATTAAACAATGCTTGCTTCATTTACACATAATAAATAGATCGTAACTAATACAAAAACTCGCCAATTTAGTAGTTTCAGAGCATAAATCAACATAGTTAGTTATAATCGATTTAAAAAGCTCCTTGGAGTTTATGTTGTACTGCTATTTCTATCGACTCTAAATAAAGCTTTTTGACTTTTTGACTTTTGAATCGAAAAATAATGAAATGGACACGCCGTGTATTTTCCTGAATAATGGTGGTTTTTGGGTGATAAAATGTACTGAAGAAAATGAGTGTCTTACATTAGACTTACATTTGGTACATTGGCTAAAAAATTATCAGACTAACCGTTTCTGGCACATGGGCTAAAAAAAGATTGATGTCTACTTTTTGTTTGTAACTAGATACAATAAGACATTCAAAACAAAACTGTTTGGGAAGATATTACCTTCCAAATGAGGTCGAGGCACAAGTCAACGTCACAGCGGCAAAATGTTTATTTCACGTTAAAGAATCAATAAGGGACCGACCATTTAACTTGAAAGGGGGGGGGGGGGNNNAAAAAAAATAATCTGGAGCCGATTTTATGTGAAAAAAATATCTTGGCTGCCAAAATGATGAAAAAAAAATTTTCTGACGGAAGCTTTCTGCCCCAAAAAATAATGTTAATTTTGAAAAAAAAAATATTTTGTTGATACATGTGAAAAAATAAATGAATTGTTTCGCGTGAAGAGCGAAAAAAAAAATTCTGTCCAGAAAAAAAACATATCCCCCCCCCTTCAGGTTAAATGGTCGGTTCCTAATGTAAATATTAAATGTTGGTTTCATTAGCAAATCATTAAGAACATTCTGATGCAAATTCCGGAAAAGGTCCATTCCACTGTTTTTCAAACAATTGACGTGCTAGTTTTTGTTTTCTTTAGTACGCAACCCTGTTTCATCTAAACCAAGCTACATCTCATTTCGCGACTTGGTGTGGTAGATCTGTTTCTAATTGAGACTTCAAAACTGCCCCTGTGAACAAAATCTACTTTTAGTAACGGAATTTCGCTAGTGGATAAATTCGGTAGCTGTACAAAATAGCCTAGTAAGTGTAAAGGGAAAATGTTCCTTGGGTCATAGCAAAGCTTCGTTACATTTAAGCGAAAACATGCGGTATGATATCTTTGAGTAATTGCCCATTGAAAATTTTGAGTTTCCGTAACAATTTTTTTCTCGGAAACCGTTATGTCGTAGACATGGAACCTGCACCTTTGAACATAATTTCATGTAGTGTTAAGCACCAACATGATGTCAAGGTCAATGATAAACTTTGACCTTTAACTTAAACCTTGTAATGTTAGTGTGTAGAATCGAAAACCGTAATAGATGGCTGATGAAGAATATTGGCAAAAATGGTCAACATGTCAAGTGCTACATTTGTTTCATTTAGACTGTAGCTGTCCGATGATTTCAATGAGAGTTATTGTCCTTGACAAGTTACAAATAACCTTAAAAAATTACAGATTGTCTAGTCATGTTTCATATAAAATAACCAGGAATGAGAGACCACCAATTTTAGGCTAAAGGTCAAAGGTCTAAAGATCACAGGCCGATATTAAAACCATTTTTTATTTTAGTTTCAGTAAAATTGCAACAACTGTAAGAGATATGTGATGTATTTGAGAAGATATTTGACACATTTAAGTCTGCATATACTTTGTGAGATCCAAAATCTTTTGGCCAACGGTTTTGGTACTATGGCCCAAAACCCAATTTTCGAGGTCTGATATAGGGGTTTTGCTTAAATTTGAAAAACTATTAAACACCCAAAGAAATATTTATATACAAGAATAATGTACAGCAAAAAGCATTCTACATCATGGGATCAAGGTCAAAGATCGTGTCCCCAGCAATGTCATTTTTGTGTCGCCTGCTGTAAGCAGAGTCGACGCATAGGGATTACTATCCGTCGTCTTACGTCGTCGTCGTCGTCCTGCATCGTCCGTCGGTTTTTGAATCCGCAAATCCTTCAATACAACTGGTCCGATTCCAACCAAACTTTCAGGATATGTTATTCAGTTGGTGTAGATGTACACCTGATACTTAGAGTTTTGATTTTACAGATTTTTGAGGTTCATGGAGTCAAAAGTGCTCATTTGTGAGTCTTGTCAGTTTTTTTGAATCTGCAACTCCTTCAAAACTGCTAGTCAGTTTCCAACCAATCTTTCAGGATGCGTTGTTTACCTGGTGTAGTTGTGCATCTGATAGTTAGAATTAAGATTTTACAGATTTAGAGGTTCACAGAGCCAAAATTTGCTCATTTTTAATTTGGTTTGTTAATCTTCAACTCCTTCACAAATGTGTGTGAGATTCCAACCAAAATATCAGTATATGTTGTTTATCAGGTCTGGTTAAGCACATTATACTTGAAATTTTGTTTTTGCAGATTAAGAGGCTTGTCAACCCAACATACCTCATTTATTATTTCAGTTTGTTAATCCGCAAGTCTCCAAAACTCTATTCATATTCTAAACAAATTTGCAGAATATGTTTTTCTCCTAGTCTAGCCATGCACATAATCCTTAAAAATTTAAGTGTACAGATTTCAGAGGTTCACTGGGCCAAAAATGGCTCTTCTGTAGTGCAGGCGACACAAGTGTTCCATGGAACACCCATCAATTTTTCATAAAAGTCTACAGCAACAATACCTTGTTTTTGTAGAAATTTTTATCATGTGCATTTACTTTCCATGTCCTTTCATTGTTACTTAAAAGTTTTGTAATGCTGTAAAGAGGAAATTAATGACATTGCCAATCTGAAGTGGTTTTGATATCATTAGCAACAAGCTGATTTTTGAAAACGTCTTTATCAACAACATAATAAAAGATGCAAAAAGTTCAGAATTCTTGTTTGCATCATATTATTTACTAGCATTGGCAATTAAATTGATCTCATACATGTTATCATCGCGAAAATAGGTGAAAGACCTTGCAATTGTTCTCCGAACAATTGTCTTTTTCAAAATTATTATTATTTCGTTTCCGCTGCTCCACCTCCGCAATATACCTTGCGACATATCATTTCGATACTTGGTGTGGTACATCGGTAACAAAAATCATCCATTGTTCTGATATATTTTAGTAACGACTCTATCTGCATAACACCGAAGATAGTAAACTTGTAACCCTTACAAGATAGATGAAAGGGAGTAATAGTAAAAATTGTCCATAGATCATTGCGGAACTTCGTTATATTTGACCGAAACCATGTGGTATGATATTTTTTTAATTTTTAGCCCTTTGAAAGTCTTGAGTTTCCGTAACAATTTATTTCGCAGAAAGTCCCGGAGACCTGAATCTTGTACAACTGATCATGACTACATTTGAACTTTAGAGTGGTGATGTCACTCCATTATTTGTCATTTAAGTCCTTAGCGACAATACCTTAAAATCTGTCTTATGTTGTTAAGAGGAAATAAATGAAATTGCCAACCGATAGTGACTTTCTTTTCCTTAGCAACATGCTAATTTTCTAAAAATTCTAAAGCAAACACACAATAAAAGTTCAGAACTCTTGTTTACTTAATATTTTGATTAGGATGGACAATAAAATCATAAACTCATTGCATGTTATCATGAATACCGGTATAAGACTTTGCCATTGATCTCTGAACAATTATCTTTTTTTACTCCTTTCATTTGCTTTTTTTATTACAGTGGACTGTTACGATCAATCAGACAAAGGGGTATCATATCAAGGGATTGTTAGCGTTACAGAATATAACGAGCCATGTGTAAATTGGAAAACACATATAGGAGGTGTAAATTACCATGCAGATCATAACTACTGCAGAAATCCAGACAATTCTGACAGACCTTGGTGTTATTATGGACCACAACCCAAGTGGCATTACTGTAATATATCAAAATGTGGTAATTATTTACTAACGGAATGGTCATACCGTGAAATTAACGATTGTAGTAAACTTCTTGCATCTGATACAGATTTTGACATGTATTATACGCTTTTTCATATTGTTCAACAAAAGAGAAAGGTACTTGTTTTTTTTCTATTTGCAACGATTATACATAACAGTGTATGCCCAATCAATTTTTACCGAAATACTGTTTTTACAAATCAAATAAACAGTCTATGGATAACCGTATTCGGAAAATATAGATTTCTTACTGTGCATTTTAAAAAAATTGAATCTGTTGAAGTTATCTCTTGATGGATTTATATGGAAGGATGCAAAATGATAAACGTTTTTTGATGTTTTTGAGTCGAATATGATACCCTTTTGATTTAATCATAAATTAAAGTGAAGAATTAACTACTGTGAATTCATTTAAATTCATGGGTATCAATTTTCGTGGGTATAGAAAAAAAAAAAAGACATTTCGTGGTGTACGTAAATTCGTGGATTGCCACTTGTTCAATTTTTTTTAATTTAAACTAATCAAAATAAAAAATCTAAAATTCATGGCTTAAGTACAATCAGTATTGATGTAAAAACACCAAAACTTAGAACTGTACCTGTAATTAAAGTGTCACCTGTAATTAATAATTCATAGTAATGTGTAGATACCGGGTATTATGTAATTAGGTAATCATCTGACATAACCTTACTCAGTTCGTTATTTATAAATAGAGACCTGTATTTATTGCAAAACAAACTTATCATTTTCAGTAGACCATAATTAAAATTATAAAAGTTTAATTAACAATATCTTATCAAAACTAATTTGAGATGGTTCATGTCCAAACATCTTAATCAACACTTTAGCGTAATTAAAAAAAATACATAGCAGGAAGCCAGCTACCGCTAATTTGTAATTTGGGAAACACTTCAGAATAAAGCATTTGAACTTATTTTTCTGCTATAAAAAGTTCAAGAGAATGTATATCTAACCTTTTTTTTGGATATATCAGGTTGTGTGGGGCTCAAGTATAAGTGCAAGGTTTATGAATGGACTTCATTGATAAGGTCCTTCATTATGTTCATTCACTTGTGTTTGAAGCTTCATTATGTTCATTCACTTGTGTTTGAAGCTTGCACAAGAAAATCATATTACGTTGAAGTATTTGAATTCGTGGTTTGAGGACACCCACGAAAACCACGAAAATTGGTACCCCACGAATAAAAATGAATTCACAGCATGTCACTGTTGATCACTTTTTCAATCTATATTTACATCTCAAGAAAATAAAGATT
>MJUU01056643.1:0-13687 GCA_002080025.1 Modiolus philippinarum | reverse complement strand
CAAAAAAAAAAAAAACTCTCCGAATCTTTTGAAATTTAGTTTATTGAAAAAAAAAAATCCAATACAATAATTTTTCAAAAACTGTTGCTTAGTACACGAAAATTATTTTTTCCGAATACTTTTGATCCAAAGATTTTATCTTCATTATAAGGAGTGATGATTTTAAAGGTGTTCGGGTATTTTTTCTCTGTCTGCGCATCAAAATCTTATAATCGTTTGCTTGCTTTCAATATGCAAAGAACAATAAAATTGCTTTATTATACGCATTAATTGTAAAATTGTTGTATGAACATTTTTCTAACTGCAACTTGTCAGTTCTAATAATCTTTCCACGCATCAACATGATTAGTAGAACGTGTTAATAAAGTCTGTCCTTTTTAAGTTTTTTAACTTCAATGATACTTCTATCGTCTGCTTCTTTTTGAAGCGGATGTCGCCCGAGGTTTTTCCTATATATGACGTCATCTTCCGAATAGGGGTGTGATACGGGGAATGCTATACGGATTTTGCTATACGATACATGGTATGCGATACGGGGTTGACGTCATCAGTGAGGATATAGAATAGACATCACTTTCTGTATCATATATTCAAAACTTGTGTAATACTTCCTAAATATATGATAAAAATAGATAATACATGTGCATACTGCATTTGTGATTAGTAAGATATACCTACACCTTATTTCTATAAGCTTCAGGTATAGAGGAAAATGTCATTATATAAAATAGGGATGCAAACAAAATTACCGAACAGAATGTCCGGAGAAGAAATACAAGAAGTAAAATAGATGCAAAACAACCGGAAAAATTGTAGGCGAATTGGTCTTGACTAATACAGACTGTTACAGGCATTTTTAAAGAAATGGTGGATTAAACCTTTTTTTTGACATGCACCAAATGTTCCCTTCCATTGCGGTAGTATCCGGTACAAATTTCTATTGAAATGTAGTCAATAATAAAAAGAAATTCCAGTACTTATGTGAAAAAATCTTTAATTCCAGTTCCGTTTGGAATTTCACATTTAAACATTACTTCCGATCGCGATCGAGATTTCATTTTCCGATCGTTATACCATTGTTTTACAAACGTGTACAATCATACTTTGCGAAATCAATACTTTCTTGCTTCATACCTTTAACTCTTTCAATGAGTATGATTACATATCAGTGTGCGAGATTAGAAGATAAAATAAAATAATAATAATAAAAACACAATTTTGAATCTTGACACCAAGTAAAATGCAGAAATGCTTAGAATTGACGGACTATCAAAATCTTAGCATGCTGTTGAAATTCAACGCTCCATTGAATTACTTGATACGTGTAGTAGGTATCAATTTATTCGGAGTTTTTCATATACACCAAAGGTTATTCTTTTTCTTCTTTTTTTGTCATGTCTTTGATGTTCCAATTACAGGATTTTGAGTTGGAGACATTAGTGACACGTGTCTCGTTCCATGGTGATACACCTGTTATCTATTCACCGACTTCTTACTTCTGACTTCTAACTTCTTACTTCTTACTTTCGAGTTCCGACTTCTTACTTCTAACTCCTTACTTCTCAGTTCGATGTTGCAATTCGGAAAGGTAGTCTTTCCGAATTTCAACATCGACTTTGGCATTTACTTTGAACTAAAGGTTTCATAGTTTATGACTAATGGCGAAAGCAATAAAAATGATAGATTGAATGGCGTTTAACGTCCTACTTTCAATATTTCAGCCAAAACCCAAGACGAGAACAGGTTTATAAAAACATGATTTATTTGGGAAAAGGAAAAAAACACTGGGAGGGGAGATTTCTGATTGCCACTGGTAAAAGAGTATTAAGGGGGAGTGAGCCTTGCAACCGGATATCTTCAGACTACAGGACTGTTGCAAGGATCTCAAACGTGAACGGTCTTGTATTTTTATGTGTAATAAGCGATGTATTTTATTTGTATTATGTGTTCAACTTAGCATTAGCACACACCCTTAAAATTTATTGAGTAATACTCTTTTGCACCCCTTAGATTGTATTGTAAAGCTCCTTTGATTTAGGCAGGTAGAGTGGATGCTTGGGAGCGTACACGCTTGCTGGATTTAAACACATACCCCTGTCAGACATCGTAGTGTTAAGTCAACTGCTGTAATCATACCTTTAAAAGAAACTACATTTATTGTAGAATTAGCATGAACCGAAGTCCACAAACTCTGTCAGAGTCTTAATTGAAGATTTCCTACTTCGCTTTATTTTGAAGCACTATTCATTAAAATTATAGGAAGTGCGCAGTTGGAACTCAAAGCATGTAATTAACAGTTAAACCCAGTATTTTTCGATTGTTTTGTTTTGTTTATTTTATCTATACTTTTTTTCTTGGTTTGCTTTTGTTTTGTTTTGTTTTTGTTTTTGTTTTTAGTTTTTTATTATTTAGACAGTTTCGTACTTCTGGGCATCAGGTATGTATAATTTTTCACATTTTCTATACAGTTTTCCCAATTCAGCCGTAAAATCTGTCCGATCCTGGAATATAAAGACTTGCAATTATTCATAATGAAGGTATGAACAATACATTTTAATCATCACAGTTTGGTGCTCATGCTGTCATAGATCTTCCAAATTCTTTCTCACTTCTTACTTCTTACCTCTAACTTCTTACTTCTTACTTCTAACTTCTTACTTCTTACTTCTAACTTCTTACTTCTAACTTCTAACTTCTTACTTCTTACTTCTAACTCTAACTTCTTACTTCTAACTTCTTACTTCTAACTTCTTACTTCGAACTTCTTACTCCTAACTTCTTACTTCTTACTTCTAACTTCTTACTTCTTACTTCTAACTTCTTACTTCGAACTTCTTACTTCTAACTACTTACTTCTTACTTCTAACTTCTTACTTCTAACTTCTAACTTCTTACTTCAAAGTTGCAACCTTATTTAATAATATCAATTCTTTGATTATAAGTAAGACTCTTCATTATATTGATCCTAGCTTAATAGACATGTTACAAAAGGTATTATGTTTACGAGTATGTCCACATTTATGTCTAGAACGACCGATTTAAAGAGGGGTAATCTCTAAACATCTATTGTACATCACATTATTCCTTTTATTGAATGTGCAGCTAACAAATGTGTTGCACTTTCAGAATGCAATAAATTGTGTTAGAAGCACTTTACCCATGCAGATTACACAGTTAGACTAGATCAATACTTAACAGCGGGTATTTAAACTATTTTAACATTGACTCATTGTAATGTTGTTCCCAAGTCTGTTTCGCATTTTAAAGTCCTTCAGATTAGATAGAAAATAAATGTATTTTAATGACATGTAATTTGCTGCACGAGAATCACACACTGAAGAATGAAACAGTTGTCTGATGTACGGTCGGCTCGAATAGTTAGTATGTCTGGTGATCCGTTAATCTTTTTATTTTAATTTTCACCTGTTCCAAATAAATTGTGTTATTGTGATAATTTTAAATGGTATTTCTTATTTGAAAGCTTGCTGCGGCTCCGTCTTTTGTCAATCAACTTCTTGTAGCTTAAGCATACTTTCAATCAATTATATTGACCTGACACGACCAGGAGCCAATTAATAATGAAAAATCAATGTATAGTCAATGCAACATATGGAAAACAACAATAAAAGAGTTGTTCCATTGCTTGGTTTAATCATGTATTTGTAGAGATTATGTCTCATGAGCATTTACTCCATACCCTTTCATTGTTAATATTTTTTTGAAAACTTTCTTAATTACATGTTATTTATATAATTCAATGAAAAAAATTACTTGGTTGTAAATAAATATCCAAAAATTTAAAATAAAAATATATCAAGAAATACTTTAAACGGATCCGAATTACACGTGCACGAGAGCACTTGGTCAAATTGTAAATCTTCGACAGATCCATTAACAAAAATTATTATTTTGTTAGTTTTAAGGACAGGAGTGAAATATACGTCTTTTAGTGATTGTTTTTTAACCTTTTTCTGAATGAGGAAACACACAAGACATGAAATGATAAGAATTATAGGTAGTCGAATTCACAATGGAAATTAATGTGTCTTATACAAATTAATCGCCTTATGCCTATATGTTATGGTTTTGCAGCTATATTTTTTTAACCACATGTGCCTCGGGTTATTGACTGCCCCTAAACATGAATGAAATACACATTGTAGTCGCATACACAATGGCTCCATACTAAATTTTTTAGATAAAAAAGATCGAGTCACCAAACATGGTCCAGCAATTCTAGTATGTCTTTTTTATTACGAGTACCGGAGAAGGGTTTGACTTTGGAAGAGACTGTGTAATATTGAAGAAAAAAAAATCAAAATCTATTCAATTAGGTCAACAACTCTAAATAAAAAAGATACCAGGTACGTCAATATCCCCGCAGCGAAAAAGGAAAGTACAAATAACTGAAATAAAGGAATGTCAAGAGTGTCGTCTTGTTTCGTTCTAGTGTGTAATTCGAAAATTAAAATGCTGTTAAAGCAGGGAAATGTATTAAGTAATGAGATAGCGTGTGAAAATTGAAGATAAAATCTTTATCAAATAGTTGAACTTGGTTGACGGACATTTCGAATTGACTGAGAATTTAAATTTCCTGAAACGCATGAATTCTGCTTTTTATTTACTGAATTGATTATTTTGAGACTATCCCACACTGCTATGTTACACTTCAACATATTCATCGGCATAAGATTATTCATATACATCTTTCGTAACATGTCTAATAGGACTTTGCGAAAGCAAGAAAAATTGACCAACCGATTAAACGGCGTCTAACGTCCAACTAGCGAAATATTTCAACTTTAATTCAAGACGAGAACATATTTTTAAATGCAAAATCAATCTGGGAAAATGGAAAACGCTGGGGGGGGGNTAATTGTACAGAAAATTTATGTTTCCATGGCAACGTTCTGTCTTAATCGTGGCAAGTTAGAGGGGGCTTTTGATTTAAGAAGTGTATTGATTTCTTTGCATGAATATGTTCCGCACAGTCGGCCATGTTTTTTGTCAGATCGGAACGAAATGTGCAATTCTTGTGCATGCCTTGTACATTTGTAAAGGAACTTCCATATATATACATACGACACCATTCCAGTACAGTTTGGTTGAATTTGCTTCCATAAGTTCTGAGCAGATGAAGAAAATGATTTTTTTCCAATAGGGTCCAATGTTAAACTATGTTCCTCGCTGGCAGGTATGTTTTGTGTTGGACCAGAACGGAATGTTGTTAATCGCCTTCAATACCGATTATTCCTGTAAAGTTTGCTTGAATTGTTTAATTGGTTTCAGAGGAGATGACCAAAATGTGAACAATTAACGGACGGACGGGTCAGGTGAGCTAAAAAAAAAGATTAATTAAAACTCTTTTTTGGGATTATAGAGTTGGGGCCAATGCAAGCTGAACACGATTTTCTGTATCTACAATTTGTTATTGAAAATTGAATAAGTTTATATTTCTAAATGCAAACCTTTACCCATTATTTTTATTAGACATAATGCAAATAAAATACATCGCTTATTACATACAAAATACAAGACCGTTCACGTTAAAGAATCCTTGCAACAGTCCCGCAGTATGTAGGTTAACGGATTGCGAGGCTGACTCCCCCTTCATTCTGATGTCTTGATCAACCTGTTCTAGTCTTGGCTTTTGGCTGAAATGTTGAAATTAGGAAGTTAAACGCCATTCGATCCATCAATCAATTTTTATTGCTTTTGCAATTACTTATAAACTAGAGGAATAATATAATGAAACCTCAGTCCGAACATTAACAATATTAATACCGAAGTCAGTGTTGCAATCCGGAAAGGCTACCTTTCCGGATTGCAACATCGAAGTAAGAAGTAAGAAGTAAGAAGTTAGAAGTAAGAAGTTAGAAGTAAGAAGTAAGAAGTTAGAAGTAAGAAGCAAGATGTTAGAAATATTTTGAAAGATATACGACACTGAGTATGTAGAGCAGGGAATGTACACCCAACTCTCATCCTTAAAATTTATGGTGCATCCCTTTACTTGCCTAGTATTCCAGGAGGGGTAGATTTTAATGCCGATTTTTGAAAAATTCTAAAACGAATGCGAGGTACTTTCAGTACTCTTCTCTAAAAGGATATTATCCATAAAACTTGGAACCTGCATGTATCTAAATCAACTGAAAATGAATCTATGTTTTAAAGGTTAATGCACACCTTTACCCGTTATTTTTATTGGACATGATGCAAATAAAACAAATCGCTTATTACACACAAATATGCACTACCGTTCACGTTAAGGAATCCTTGCAACAGTCCCGTAGTATGTAGGTAACGGATTGCAAGGCTGACTCGCCCGTCTTCATTAATCTAATCACGTTGATAAATTTGTTCTCTTCTTGGATTTTGGCTGAAATGTTGAAATAGAGACGTTCAACGCCATTCGATCCATCAATCACTTTTTATTGCCTTTGCATATTAGTCATAAACTAGAGGAATAATATAATGAAACTTCAGTCCTAACATTGACAATATTAATACAGAAGTCAGCGTAGCCTTTCCGGATTGCAACATCGAAGTAAGAAGTAAGAAGTTAGAGGTAAGAAGTAAGAAGTAAGAAGTTAGAAGTAAGAAGTAAGAAGTAAGAAGTTAGATGTAAGAAGTTAGAAGTAAGAAGTAAGAAGTTAGAAGTAAGACGTTAAAAGTAAGAAGTTAGAAGTATGAAGTTAGAAGTAAGAAGTAAGAAGTAAGAAGTTAGAAGTAAGAAGTTAGAAGTAAGAAGTAAGAAGTTAGAAGTAAGAAGTTAGAAGTAAGAAGTTAGAAGTAAGAAGTAAGAAGTTAGAAGTAAGAAGTAAGAAGTTAGAAGTGAGAAGTTAGAAGTAAGAAATAAGAAATAAGAAGTTGGAAGTAAGAAGTTCGAAAGTTTGAAATATATTTATATTATAACAACATCTGAAGCAGGGAATGAGCTCCAAACTCTGATCATTAGAACTGTATCGTTCACCCCTTTATAATAAACTATTGCAAGTCATAATATTCTAGAAATGGGGAGATTTAAGGATGTATTGACACTGCTCTGAGTTAAAATCCAGCAAATGTGTATGTATCCATGCATCCACTTCCTTGATTTTCTGGACTGGATGATAAAAATTTTCCTCCCAATCTTATCACTCTTACCTTGATGTAATAAGTTTCACCATACAACCTATTTCGTTTCAAAGGGGTGTATAAAAAGAGGATGAACAAAAACCAAATGAATCTTTTCCGATTGCAAGAATTTATCTTCCAAGGACTATTGCAAAATTGAACACGATTTCCTATATATGAAGTTTTCTGTCAATTGAATTAGTTTATATTTCAAAATGCACACCCTAAACTGCTGTTATCTAAGACATAAAAAAAGGTCTTGAAGGTGTCCGGGCAGTTTTTATTTTTTGGAGCGGGAATCATGAAAAATACCCCTTTATAATAGGCGTGATGCGTGACTTCATAGAATTTTTAACGTGAAAGCCACAAATTTATAAGATTGATGACATACACGATGGGTTCTGCAGGACCCAGATAATACAAAAATACAAGACCTTTCACGCCCAAGAAGTAGGTAACCAGAGGTAAGGCTAACCCCTGCCCCTCAACCCCTTTATCCAGTGGTATTCAAAATTACTCCTTCCCCAGCGTTTCTCTGTTCCCAGATTGATTGTTATCGTCTTTAATTATAGTTCAAATATTGCTTGTAGAAGGTCTAACACCATTTAAGCTATCAATCAATATTTATTGATTTCGTAACAGGTCATAAACTATGAAACTTTCAGTCCTAACAAAGCTGACAAAATTAAATACCGAAGCCGATGTTGCAATCCGGAAAGGCTACCTTTCCGGATTGCAACATCGAAGTAAGAAGTAAGAAGTTAGAAGTAAGAAGTTAGAAGTTAGAAGTAAGAAGTAAGAAGTTAGAAGTAAGAAGTAAGAAGTAAGAAGTCGGAACTCGGAAGTCCCCTTCCGGCTTTCGTAAAAACGAGTTTACGCCGAAAATTTGAGCCTTTTCTTTTTTTGTACATATATCTTTTAGATTTTAATTTTATTTCAAATTTTCATTTCATTGTTCTCCATGTACGACAGCTACACAAACGTTCTTACACTGTCTATTTTATATGACATTAAGCTGTCTCGCAAGATGTATTTTTATTTTTCGTATAGTAGGTACTTATGTTTCGTATAACAATATTCGGGTTGTCGAAATGCGCATATGCAGAAAATAAATTTACAATAACTTCGGTATTTTGTTATCAAATATCTCAGTTTTACATTAAATATGGATGGTAATATGTTCATATTTTATTTTTATCATATCTGTAAAACTTTTTAGTGTCTTTTTCTACAATATACAATTATGGCCTTTAATTTAGGGTAATATCCATAATTATTTAATCGAGAAAAAGTTATTTTTCCGAGGTCCGTAGGACCGAGGTAAAATAACCTTTTCAAGATTAAATAATTATGGATATTATCCGAAGTCGATTAAAGGCCATAACTGTATTATAATACTGAACTAAAAACTAAAATCAACGGTGTTTTATTATATCAATATCAAATCCATAAGACAAATGTCGAAATAAACCAAAACGAATGAATTTAGTAATGGGTGGTGAGTTAGTATTTGCTTACATTACAGGGATTTCCGCACGACCTGAAAAGTAACACATTAGTCAAAAAAGAAGTAAATGTAATGTTTTTTTTTAATCGGGAGCAAGTTCCAGTGCTTTGATCCTTTTTACGGGGGTCAACAGAAAAAATCGTTATGAGCTTTTTCCTCAAAACTTTAACTATCGAACTCTGAGCTTTTCATCTGTAGAAAGAGCATACTGCTGTACTTATGGTGTTTTTTATCTGGGATTATCGTAATGTCCCTGTCAGTGCTGCAGCCGAACCGATGGGCAGCCATGTTTATTTACATTTACGTTGACGACAAGGGAAATAACTAGTTTTTTGTTCGACGTGCTAAAGCGCGCCTTATTCAAATTAGTTATTTTGCCTACGCGCACTTTCCCGAACGGTTATTTTGCCTACGCGCACTTTCCCGAACAGTTATTTTGCCTACGCGCTATTACTTGTAGAAATACCAATATTATTTTGACCATAGTTTCTATAGTTAAGTATAATAATATTTATTATCAACCTTACATAGTATGTTCATATAATACAATCTGTGGAATAATTTTGATGTTTTTCAAAATTAACCACCAGAGTGGGACAATAGTGTTGTTCCACCCATGCAACATGATATTATGTTTCCCTCTCAACCGGAAATGGTTCCTAATACGTTTACTGTGAGCAAAAATAATTATTTATAGACATTTTTAGCAAAGTTTATGGAACTATCTGCGACAGAATCATGAAGTTGGTTTGGTATACTGTTTATTGAAGTTATTAAGGTGTGAAACCACCAATTCATTTCTTAAACATTTTCAACTAAAATTTGGAATTTTCAAACCTCCCTGGACAATTTATCTTAAGTTTAACCTTGCCAATACTATACATGTCGTGAAAGGCACATACCTGCTCTACATTATATCAAATTTTCATCATACCTTTAAATCCTTCTAAGAGATTCCCGGTGTGTCGGGGAAAGCCTCCTATAAATACGTACCACTGCGCAAAAATAGTCATTGGGAATTTACACCTGGCCAACTGACCTTGGTCTCACCAGGGTGTGTTTATTGCCCTTAGTGTGATTAAATATATAATATTTAAAGAAAATAACATAATAAAACAAATGCAAATTTACACTGTTTAGTAGAAAAGCAGCATGATATTTTTTATTTCTGAGGTTCATGTTCACATCAAACTGCATATATAAGCACCATCCCTGCTTTTACAAATTTTTGTATACAAATCAGACAGATTTTTATATGAGGCACCTCAGTCAGTGTTGTCGCATTTGTTCGAGACACCGATCGACATGTAATGGGAAAAATTGAACACATATTCAAAACAGTGAAAAATTCTTTCGTAAAATCAGCCTGCATTTGATGTTTTCAAACTATTTTACACAGTTAACCCTTCTATTTTTGCTCAAAATCATTAAAATGGCCAAAAGTGGCATTTCAGTGTAAAAATACCAAAATATTACATAACAGTTGTTTTTGGCTAAAATTTTTGCACCAGCTGGCTAAAACTTCAATATTTACCTCTAATTCATCATACATACATGTTTTGCATCAGTTTAGGCTATTAACAACTTTTTAAGACATGTCTCAAATTTTTCGCAAATTTTGTCTTAAGGTGTTAAACCACCAATTGATGTCTTTAACATTTTCAAACCTCCCTGGACAATTTATCTTAAGTTTAACCTTGCAAAGACCATACATGTCGTGAAAGGCACATACCTGCTCTACATTATATCATATTTTCATCATACCTTTAAAGCCTTCCAAGAGATTCCCGGTGTGTAGGGGAAGCCACCTATAAATACGTGCCACGACGTCACAACAACGGCAGTAGAATACCGAAGGAACAAAGCACAAGATTACACAAATCAAAGTCCAGAGACAAGGCAAAAGCAAGAACTCCAAAAGACGGAAGACCAAAGACACCACATGCCCACAAAACACACCAACGTTACATATACAACACAAAAAACTAAAGCACTAACAGTGTGAACTCTCAATAAACAAGAGTGACATCAGGTGCCCGGAAGGGTAAGCATGTCCTGCTCTGTGCGCAGCACCCGTCACACTGTCATTGGGTCAATCCAGGGTAAAGTCGAAACCGGTAATGTCAAATCAGGGAAGACGCGAATCTAGCTGAAAATGTCAGTTTTTATTTGTGACACTGTCATTTCATATCTATATATGATGTCGTGGTGACGGCCATAGAATTTCAGAAGGGACGAAAGTAACAAAGGCTGACCATATCCCTGACTCAGCAGTTTTTGTGACAGTGCTTTTGCTCTTTCCACAAAGTCACTGTATGTACTGCACGCTCTACAGTAACGAATTAATTGTGAAATATATACTCCATATGCTGGGGATGCAGGTATATTGCTGCAGAGAAAGGGAAAGTTCACAATTGGAAAGTCAAAATCATCACGTTTGTCATATAATCTAGATTTCAGACGTCCATGTTGCGCAACATTGCGCAAAAATAGTCATTGGGAATTCCCCTCCTTTAAGTGATCTAAAATTACACCTGGTCAATTGACCTTAGTCTTGAATATCAATGTTTAAATGGGTGCATCTGTCATCAAATTGCCCTGAATAGTTTTAATGGTGCAAGAATACAAAGTCTATCTTTAGATTCAAAAGATCTATTTTCTCATACGTTCCAACTCTGATTGGTTGAATTGGTGGTTTGATACCTTAATGAAATTTACGCATGTTTTTACTGCCGTGTTCCACGTGCATAGTCACGCTCCTAAGTGAGACGTCGCCTTGTTGTATTTTTAGAAGTCATCTGTATTTCCTACACACGTTTGATCAATTTTGTTATTTACTACATTTTGATAGCTTGAATAATTTACAGAAAGAACGTTATGATTGAATGGATCTGAAATCTTGCGCAAGATACTTTTGAGGGGTAATTT
Organism: Modiolus philippinarum; assembly: GCA_002080025.1. Lineage (NCBI taxonomy): Eukaryota > Metazoa > Mollusca > Bivalvia > Mytilida > Modiolidae > Modiolus > Modiolus philippinarum. The sequence goes on along the minus strand of MJUU01056643.1, from coordinate 2,139 downwards.
GTTATAATTTCAAAACAGTTGATTTCATGCTAAAATTTGGAAAATTCTATCACATCTGTTATATTTTAGTTTCGGTATAATAACACTAAAGCTAAAGCTAAAGCTCTCGGGAAATCAACTTCACTCGGGGTTAACAACTTTTGACGTTCACCTTATATAAAGGCAATAATTGTATATACATCGGCAAACGAATACCGAAGCAAGAACGAGGAAAGGGGAAATTCTAAAATCATAGATCCAAAATCACGGCAATTCACAGCAACACGAATTGAGACAGTATGACAAAGACAAAACAAATAAACAAAAATGAACAAGAACGTCTCAAAACTAAAGCACTAGCAGCGTGAACCCCTATAAAAACCGTATATAATGTTTTGTCTATTCTATATTTATATATTGAATAAGTAACCGAACCCGTTATATACATTTGGCTCGTTCGTACAGTTTAGTTATCAAGTTATCTGTAAAAATTTCTTTTTTATATAACAAAAGAGTACAAGAGTGTTATTTTTAATGTTTATGACCACAGCATTTACATATCGTTATTGTTGTTATGTTTTGTCTTTTGTAGATGTCAGTGGAATAACTCCATGTCCAGAACCACCAGCTATTAAAAACAGCTTACCATTCAATCAAGCAACAGGATATCTGTATCCAGATTATGTAACGGTCAGTTGTAAAGAAGGATATGTTGTCAAAGGAAGTAACATAATCCGGTGCAAAGGCAATGGACAATGGAGTTCCCCGACACCACAGTGTGAGCGTATGTGTACTTTTTCTTGACAGAATTTCTCATATGTATATGTTACAGTAAAAATGTATAATTAGTTATTATACATAATTACTGAAATTTCAGTAAATATGTATAATTACTAAACCTCATAGGAATTATACATAATTCCTAATTCTGACCAGTAATTATGCATAATTACTGATTTTTCTCAAGGTTTTTCTACAAATTTACTGATTTGATTTCATTAAATTTGTATAATATTGCTGAATATTAATACTTTACTCAATATAATGAGATATAAAATATTGTATTTTAATATTTTAATTATTTTTTCTTGAATTCTACTCACTACAAAATGCATATGATCCCTAGGCATGTCAATAAATAAGCAGTAAATTTATGAATTATTGAAATGGTTTGACAAGCTATTTTTTGCTTCAAATTATTAGTGTTGGGAAGCATTTTTTTCTGAAAAGAATTCTAGGTTTGTTATCGAACATAAGGAGAATATTATCAGTATTTTTTTCAACCTTTTCCCATGCAACAACATTTTTCATGAAATCCAGGTAAGAGAAACCTTAAAAACTTAAGCTAAATGGAAATTGGAAATTAGTATAGCCCTCGTTTAAAGGTTTGGGAATCAGGATAAAAATAAACTTGGATACGAAAAGAACATGTTTTAAGACGAGGGAGTGAGATGGAAGGATCTGGCATCTTTTGTTTTATGAGTTTTTAAGAGTCCCTGAAGAAATTTAGTCTTGTTGGAGTATAAGAACAAGTCTTTGAGTAGAGGATCACAATTCGCAAAAATGTGGATTTAAAACATAATACAACAAAATGCTTTGAATATGCAACGGCCTTTTGAATGATACCTTGATTCATGATTCACGAGGAAGTGTGGTATAGATTGCGGAAAAAATGCTTTGAGAAAATAAACATAATTTTTTATTTTCCAACAAGTATTTCGAATTTTAAAGTATCAGCTTATTATTTATGACACTTTTGGTATGGATTTATGGAGGGGTATTTCCGCCACCAGAGAAATTCTATGCTGTAAATTTTATCTTGTCTTTTTATTGTTTTCACTTTCCTTATCCATAGTTCTGCATTTTCTATATTCTATATTGTAGATTCTATAATATCAATTTATCATATTTTATATTCTTTCTTTCAATGTTCCTATTTCACCCGTACTTCTGCAGTTTTTATATTTTATATTATTGGTTCTAAAAACTCAATTTGTTATATTTTATATTCTTTCTTTAAATGCTCCCATTTCCATTAGTAGTGAATCGGGTCTCTTTGGGCCCATAAGGCCAATGTTAAATTTCATTTTTCCATCCCCCGTGCAATCAACCGTGGCTTATACTTTCATACCAGTCTTCCAGCGTCCTGAACGTACAGCA
>MJUU01056642.1:213881-256354 GCA_002080025.1 Modiolus philippinarum | reverse complement strand
TTTTTCCGGTGTCTCCACCTGCTTTGCCTTTTTGTCTCACGGAAATACATTTGTTTGTATTGAAATATCATTAAATGCTTATATGTACAAATATATGAAAACAAAACTACTACAAAAATGATATGTATTGAACATTTAAAAAGATTATTATTTTATTATACTATAGGGAAACGGGATAGAGAAAGGGGAGGTTTGGGTACCCATAAACCGGTTTAACCCTACCGCTAGCTCTTGCTAGTGCCGGTACCAAGTCCGGCTATCCCGAGTTCCTATCGTTGTCCATGTTTGTCTTTTGTCATTTTATTGTTTTTCTCGTGCGGATTTTGTGGCATGTGATTGAGGTTGACGGCCATTGTAGGTGTTTCCTGTTATCTTTCTTATATTAATGTAGGAAAGACACAATCTACCAAAATAATGCAGAGGCAGAACAGACAAAAATATGGATTTTTGGTTAATGACTTAGTCTACCGAACACTTGGAGGTCGAAAAACTCGTCTGATATGTTTTTACAACGTTGACAGATATCAATAGATACATAAAAAAGGATACTCTATCATGTTTGGTGATTTTGTTATTACCAAAATTATCAAAAATAAAATGAAGTTATTATATAGATAGCGGTGAAAGATTGAGATTTCCCAGTGAAAGAAAAGTGATAATTAACTGTGAAATTATTTTCCATAATTTCACTCTAGGAAGTGACGTCACAATAGACGTTGTCAACGTTGTTGTTAAGTAAACGTCTGAGCGGATTAATTTTGAAAACGTAGTTCATGAAATGAATCATCAATGGAACCATCAAATATACATGAAGATCTATATAATAAAAACTATAACTAATCCTAAATTCTGATTATCGAAAATATTCAACTCATGATCGAAAAACGCTGTAATTCACTCATGCGCTCCGCGCATTCGTGAATTACTGCGTTGTTCGATCATTCGTTGAATATTTTGCGATAATCAGAATCTTGGATTAGTTATAGTATAATTATTTTTTCTTGTTTGTTTACGTCTTCCCATTGTTGTGAGATTGCTGAACGAAACAATTTTAAATTTGGCATACTGTTACCTTACTTATGAAGAGACATAAGTTGTCGAAATGCGCATATGCAGAATTTAAATTAACAGTAACTTCGGTATTTAGTCATTTGTTACCACTGGTTCGATGCCACTGCTGGGGGACTGTAAGTCCCCGAGGGTATTCACCAGCCCAGTAGTCAGTACTTCGGTGCTGACCCGAAAGCCGATTGTATTTGGAACCTTACAATATCTAAATTTTTGTAAATTTTGTGGAAAACTAAGGAGTATCTTCATCATGCAAAGCTCTGTCCTTAGCTGATTTTGGCTTTCCATTTAGGTCATATTGGTTATTTGTTCTCTATCAGCCTTTAAATGTCCTTGAGTTAATGGTCTTCCAAATGTTTAGATTTTATCTGCACTGAAGAGACATAAGTTGTCGAAATGCGCATATGCAGAATTTAAATTAACAGTAACTTCGGTATTTAGTCATTTCCTACATTTTTGTGGTAGATGTCTAAGAATTTCAAACTTGCCACCATTTTACGTGGAATAATTGAGGAATTATTCTCAGAAAATACTTTTGTTCATATTTAGTATAAAATACAATGAAAGGATATCAGGTAAATGCACATGAAACAAAGTCTCTAAAAGTACATGGTAGAAATTATCAATGGAACAACGATTTTATTGTTATTCTTCATCATAATTTGTATAATGTACATTCAGCGGAACCAAAGGAGATTATTTAAATTGAAATTGAAATTGCTGCCAGTTCGCACTTTTTACCAAAATGCGCTAAAATCTGTAACGCTTCCCAATGGATTGATGTGGATGCCATTGACTTAACCTTCCAATTCAAAATCTATTTATTGGATCGTAAAATCAAATCCAGAATTCGAAGACACATGGTAAACAGGCAAAAAATATATATTTAGATATAATTTGATCCAAAATTTTTGTCTTTTTTAGTAAGAAATGAGGCATCTGTTATCAATCGTGTTGTGCGTGTTGTTTCTGGGGGATGCTTCTTCATGTCCAAGTAACTGTGCCTGTACAACCAGCTATTCTCGGTTGACTGTAAATTGTGATAGCAGTGGACTGAACGATGTTCCATCTGATATACCGGCTGATGTTTACACATTGTGAGTAATATTCATGCAAAATTTCATATATTTTAAGTTTTCATTTTTCAGGAATATTTATTTAAATGGCGAATTCAAATTTGCACTTCGAGATGCATATTTCGACAAATACATGAGTCACATATTTTATCATGTACGCTTTTGTAAATGTTTAATGGCTGACCATGATGAGACAACGGCAGTAGAATACCGAAGGAACAAGGGAAGCGATGACTACAAAAATTGAAGTCCAAAGACATGGCAAAAACGGTAACAGATAAAAACAAAGACAAAACAAGGACGTGAGACAGCTACAATGCACGGAAATAAAAAGATAACATTAAGAACTAAGGCACTCATAGTGTGAACTCCCATGAAAACCGGGAGTGACATCAGGTGCACCGGAAGGGTAAGCATGCCCTGCCACGCTAGCGACACCCGTGACACTATCAGTAAGGCATAAAGTGTTTTGAAAGGTCTGTTTGGTAGCGGATTGGTTAATGTCATTTTCTAACCCTTAGACAAAACCAATGTGATCCATGATACATGCTGCTTCTCTAACCCTCAAACAGTATCATTGTGAAATTTGGAAAAGTTTTTGTAAATTAAGGAATTAAGATTAAGGAATCACTTACCTTGTTCACCGTACATGTGTCAGTCATAAACTTCATATTTAGAAAATCTTCTGAAACATCAACTACCTGAAAATAAGAATTTTTATGAACATAAAGAGCTTCCTCAACGTTCAAAGCTGTAAAAGTTATGGAATTAATTTAAGTTCCTTTGGTTTTTACTGTCAGATAGTGTCTTTCGAATGCATTATACAAAACAATTGTCGGGATAACACAGTGTTTAATATCAGATGAGCACGAAACATTTTACTGGCCAAATAAAGGATAAAGTCAAATCCATTACGATGTAAAATGTAAAAGAAAATGTAATCCTTGTTGATAAAAAATACATGTTGGTTTCTCGCTGTTTATAATTTTACACAAATGTTTTTCACAAGGCAAGATAAAAGTGTCAGCTTACTTTTGACTTTTTTCCAATATACAGTTACAGATAGATAGCATCTTCAAAGAATTTTGTAATTAAAATAAAATTGGTTTTCAAAGTTGAAAACACAGTGAACGTGAGGCTTTGTTTCAGTATTACACTTTTTAAAGTATATTTCAAACTAGTTATTTTCTGTTTTTCCTTCAACACCTAGGTCTCCAATTCAGTATTGAAATTTTTCCCCAAGGATCCTTGAACATATATATACATTCAAATCATTTTTTCTGTAAGCATTCCAATCATCCAGTGGGAATCGATTTCATCAAGAATTTATGTAACTTTTTAGTGCAGAAATAAGAGAATTGGAAATTGATTTATTCTTGTATAAAAACTAATACCAAATCATTAATATATTGACACTCTAAAGGGTATAAATAACAAAATGCAGAAGTTAATGTTAATTTTTTACTTTCTGCATATGCGCATGTCTCATCAATGCAGATCAAACCAAATCATTTGGAAGTCCATGAAGTGAAACAGGTGTAAAAGCTGATATAGAACAAATAAACAAAAGGATCTAAATCATTCCTTTATTGATGGTGGAGAACATTACTTTTCCTACGCTCCCGATGTTGTTTGTTAGATAAAAATGAAAAAAAACGCGTCACCGGGAATTGCTTTTCTTTGTCTTATTTGCTTTATATTCATCTGCAAAAGAAACAATTTTGCTCCTTATTTTTAGGGATTTGGACAGGAATAAAGTCAGCGAATTAAGAGAAAATGCATTCAGCAACATGTCCAATGTCTATTATATGTAAGTAACACTAACACTTAACTTCTGAGTATTAAATTCAGAAAGTCATATCGCGTAGTATTGGGGAAAACAACCTGTGTCATGTATTTCAAAATTTGCAATCTGCGTTTTATTTTTCATTTATGGTCGATCCATTTATGTTTCATCCATTTGAAATTGGAGTCTTGATTTAAGAATGTAATTTCACCTTCCTAATTTTTTGCACCCTATTCTACCAATGTAGTATTATTTTTCAACATTCAATCAAACAGATTAAACTTTCGCTCACATTAATATAAGAAAGATAACAGGAAACACCTACAATGGCCGTAAACCACAATCACATGCCACAATCCACCAGGGAACCGCACGAGAAAAACAATAAAATGACAAAAGACAAACATGGACAACGATAGGAACTCGGGATAGCCGGACTTGGTACCGGCACTAGCAAGAGCTAGCGGTAGGGTTAAATTGGTTTATGGGTACCCAAACCTCCCCTTTCTCTATCCCGTTTCCCTATAGTATAATAAAACATACAAATAAAACCCAATACAGGTTGGGTTTTATTAGTATCACATGACCTACGTTACAATCACATAACCTACGTTACTGTTAAATCTATTCAACGTAGAAATAAACATGGCTCCGGGGTGCCTATCCAAAAGTTTTCATGCACATTAAGATGAATATACGTAAAGTCAATTAATATCAATAGGTCAAAACTTTATTTCAGTGTATTTTTCACATCTATATTATCTATATGGGACTGACGGTTCGGTTGCTTCTCACTTACTTTACAATGCATCAATTCTAATTAATAATTCACTTATTAAAATAAATGGAAGTTTTTCAAGAATAATCTTATTCTGTATATATTCAATTAACTCCGTCAGGTCTGGGTTCAACAAAATTGCAAAATTGTGCATTGAATTACAATTGCTTCTAAAATTTAACATTAAATTACCACTACAATTTTGGAAAGTAGTGCATCTCATTTCACATTACTGGAAAGGCATTAAATAACATTACAAATATCATAAAGAGCTTTACTTTGTCGAAAAAAGTATAACTCTTAATTGATATTACGATTTAAACTTGTAGTGATATAATATTTGTAAGAAACTAATGAAAATTCTTTGAATGTCATTCTAATTGTAAAATTTCGACTCATCCATGTTAAAGAATTGACTTAGAATACCCAGGATGCATGTTTTTTTTCTGTAATATATTTTTGTTCTCTTTTGAATTACTTTTGAGTTTCCTAAGATTGTTTCTTTTTACCTATTTCCCCCCAAAAAACACAAACAACAGAAATGATACAATACTAGTTTTTAATAAAGGAATAAATTGGTTAGATACCAAAGATGTGAAATTAAACCAATCGACACATTTTAAAACTCTAAAGAGTAAATAATTAGACTTGTAAAGGCAAACACTTAGACCATTGTTTTAAATCACATTAAAAATATGAACCCGTATTTAATTCCATTGTAAAGACTATCCCATGCCAAATCTAGATTTCATAGTATTTTATGTGAAACAAAACTCTAATTAGTACATAATAACAAAATACCGAAATAACTATGAATTTAGTTTTTGCATTTTGACAACTTATATCTCTGGACGTCTGAAAACAAAACTTTACGACAAGCCTTATGATTTTGGCTTACCAATAGGGAACTTTCCGTATTTGAGTAGTAATATTCCCACTTCTCCGGCATATGGTGTGTACATTTTACAATTCATTCGCTATTGCCGTGCCTGTAGTTTGTACAACGATTTTGTCAACAGAGCGAGATTACTGACTCAAAAACTTATACATCAGTCACTATTGCAATTGTCACTACAGAAGTTTTACGGTCGTCACCACGATTTGACAGACCATTAAAATGTTTCTGTTTCACAAATGAGAACAGATATTTTTGGATAGATCCAGAGTTTGTTACTTGACTGACTAACACCGACTGTGACAAAACCGGACTTTTCACTGGCAGTGTGACGGATGCCACGCGTGGAGCAGTTCATGCTTACCCTTCCGGAGCATCTGATGATACCTAAGTTTTTATAGGGTTCACACTGCTAGCGCTTTAGTTTTGTAGCGTTCTTGTTCATTTTTGTTTATTTGTTTTGTCTTTGTCATACTGTCTCAATTCGTGTTGCTGTGATTTGCCGTTATTTTGGATTTATGATTTTAGAATTTCCCTTTCCTCGTTCTTGCTTCAGTATTCGTTTGCCGATGTATCTCTTCAGTGCAGATAAAATCAAAACATTTAGAAATCCATAAACCGATATTTGCGTAAATGCTGATAGAGAACAAATTACCATTATGATCTAAAAAGATAGTAAAAGTCAGCTAAGGACAGAGCAATGTAGGAGAGATTTTTCTGAAATTTGGATATCAAATGTAGGCTGCCAATATAATCATGCTGTACCTTATGTAATGGTGATCATAGGATCAATTATTATGATTTACTCACTGACAAAAATCAAAAGCAAAAGATAAGAATATTGAAAACAATTATGCAACTCTTATTTTCATATTGACTACGCTTTTCTACCTGTATGTGCGTACAAATAATAATAATTATGTATATACAAATGCTGAGTCTAAAAGTGGCCCTTCATACGGTTATTAAGAGCTTTGACGTTTTACTTAAAACCTCCCCTTTCTCCTAACTTGACGACCACAATCTTGAAAAGAAGAGAATAGGCCAAAACAAATTTGTAAAGATGGTTCAATTGCTGTTCCCCGACAATCTGCCGATTAGATTGAGGAGCTTAGACTGCTGGTAAAACACTGTCGCAACATGGAAGAAAAAGAAATAACTAAAAACTTTTTCGAATGATTTGGTAAAGAGTAGGCATAGGTTGTATCAGTGAGACCCCAGTATGTCTGTTTACAATTTTCACGTCATTGGATGAGATGTCTAGTTGACATAGACCCCTAGATGTCCATTTTGATATATGTGGCAAAAAACTTGAATTCTGTCTACATTGTTGATTTAAGGACTTAATTTTGATCTAGAATTGTTGCATATAGCCTGTACATGCGCAATGAGCTTTCGAAATTTTATTCACGTTCAAACTAAGAAAATTCCCTGAAATTGTCAAAGAATGGTATTGTGTTTGAAATGTACTCTTTGGTGGTGTTTGCTAAAACAAATTACAAATTATAAACATATATACATAGGTGTGTATATTTGCATGCATATGTAAAATACATGGGGTGCAAAAGAAGTACATATACATATTTATGTAAATTTACGCCGGGTTATGATTTACATCCCCTTGATGCCATATATCAATTATGATGTGTAAATTAGTCAGGCTTGGAAAATGATAATAGTTAAAACTTGATTAAGAATTTTATCATAAATATCCAAATCTTTGACTGGATTTCTAACTAAACAATATTGAATTGCCCCAAAAATGTGTAAGGATTATCTCGTGTTTTAAATAGGTCGTTTTCGAGATCCCTTCATTCCCGGAATGACGTAACATCTTTTATGACGTTCCTGGCGTTTTCAGGTTCACTCACATTTCCGGTTTATTGCATTTCCAACACACACAACGTCAATGCGTCTGAGAAAGCCTACCCAATTTGTTACAAAAGGGAATTTTACTTTCCCCGTGAAGGTGAGTATTTGTTCTGAATGACGTGATTTTTATTTGCACTTTTTTAAAAGATTTTTCCCCCAGTTCAATCGACGCAAATGCCACGAAATTGAAGTTCACTTCCAAACATAAAAAGCTTATGTTATCCTGCAGACAGTGCAGTCATGTTACTGCGGTTCTTAAATTCAAGCTTCATAATAAAAAAAGAATGAAAAAATACGACTTTTTACAACATTATATAAGTGGAACTTGTCCAATAAGATATTGTTATTTACAACAAGTACGAAGCGGAAGACGTCAAGCACCGCAACGTCGCTATCATCACGTGACAAAGTGCTAAAATAAGTATGTTGTCCCGTAGTAGATCTTTATCTCGAAAACGACGTATTGCAGATAATAAGTGTGGAATATGACAGGAGGAAGGCTAGGGGGACACTTATTGACTATATTTATGATAAGGCATATTTCCATCCTATTCTACAGAGTAAGAGTGTTTACTGCTTTATTTGATTTATCTTTAACAAAATAAAATACATACCCTGCAAAAATTTGTATAAATTTGCATATACAACTTTTGTAATTTTGCATGTTGGCATATTTACATCCTTGTGTATATGTTGTGCATATAAATATTACTCCATAATTCTAAAATGTGTTTCCAATTTTTGTTAATATCCGGGAAGTCTCAATGTCTCAAAGGCCATTTATTATTATTTTTTTAATGCTATCTCGCATATATTTTTAAAATATTTCGGTAGGAAAAGCATAAGAATTGGATTTCAAAACTGTTTGATTTCATTTTTTTAGTTATGAGTAGAATTTTTTACTATATGAACAAACATTTTCGATATTTGGATTTCAAAACTATTCAAGTTTTGTTATTTGTTATTGTTTTGTCCAAAATTCTCCATTGAAACCAAACTTTTTGAATTGTTTTATCAAGTAGAAAAAAATCTTCCCGTATTTTGTTTTGAAAATATTTGATTCCATATTTGAGTGAATTTACTAAAAGTCTTTTTTGCTTTTAATCCTGATAGCAACAATACTTCGAGAATTTGTTTTTATTTAAGCACACATTTTCACTTCATCAATTTCAAGATCAGTTGGTTCCATTTTTTATATTTCCTGAAAGTCTTAAAGTCCATTTATTTAAGTGTCTATTGATAATCTGATTAGAAAAATAATAAAATTCACCCGGGGTCTTCTAGCAACCGAGCTTCGAATGCAAGAATTTCTGTCAATTTATACAGTCATTACTCTTGTCTGCGTTACCTTTGTCATTTTCCCTTTTTTCGTCTTGTTGAGGTTTTCGTTTGCCAATGTATCACAACATATATAAGTAACAAGCACAATTGCTGTGCGAGTTAGACACAAGTTTTGTTACGGAATGCCGCTGTCAACCACTATTAATGTTTTATGAATTTTTTTTCTTCGCAGATATATTCGATGGAATAGTATCGCAGTGATTAAAAGACATGCTTTCACAAATCTTCCAGCTGTACGGTATTTGTAAGTGTATTTCTAATGTATATATATTTATACTGATGAAAAAAATGTGACGTTCTCGTCGAGCCAAAGTAAAAGTGGCAAAAAACAAGGCAGGTGCGAACCATAGGAAAGTTTTCGACCACAATGACTCTGACTTGGTTCGGACAGTAAAAAGAAATGATGGGATTAACCGGTTTTATGAGGGGACAAGCCTCCCCTACCATTGCAGGAGTATCAGATAGCAACTCAACAAAAATGGCTATGCATATTTGAATTGTGCATGCTTGCACTTCTCGTCGTTTGACGAAACTAGACATCAAACGATTCGTCCTGTCCTGTTTGGTCATGTTCCCATCAGCAATCCGTTTCAGGTTCGTAAATGAGTAATGGCTAATTTGCTCAGTACTGTATGAGTGTAATACCATAATTTGGGATGAAAATCCCAATTCTGTGAATAACATACTAGTAATAGAATCATATATATGTTGGCGGTGTATTGCCATTCTCATTTTCATCTCTCGGGCAGTTGAACCACTTTAATCTTCATCACATTCACAGCTAATGAGTACATACATTAGTAATCTTGGACTAGAATTAATTTCGCATATTCGAACCTGATCGATTTTTTCAGCCCTTCTGCGTCTCCTCTGCAAAATAAAACATGTAAAAAAAACATAGATATAATCTGCATGTATAGGCAGGATAGTGCCATTTATATAGCACACCATGTAAAATGAAATTAAATTTCGGACATTTAAGAATTTCTTTAGACTTGAAATACAAAATTACCCACTCTCCCTTTAAAAAGTGTAATAATGAAGAATTTAAGGTTGTAAATTCCTTTCACATAAACAAATGCCAATATTTGTTATAGATGGTTGGTATATAATTCAATTCTTAAGTTGCTGTAACTTTTGTTTCTGCACATGGCCACTTCGACAGCTTTATTCCCTAAAGTAAAGATAAAATAAGACGATTAAAGCCCCAAAAATCTTATGAGCTTTAATCGACTTAATTTATCTTTATATCTATAAATAATCTTTTATTTGTTTTTCCTTTTTTTAATTTCTATTTTTTATTTTTTATTTATTTATTTATTATTATATATATATATTTTGTTTTGAAAAAGGACATTTTTGGATTGTGCATATAATTACAATTTCGACTTTCTAACAATATGGTCGTAAAAAGTAGATTTACTCTATACAATACTACAGTCAACGTAGTACATGTTCTAATTAACTATTAGAATACTGAATATTAGTTTTCAAATATATTATTGAAATTTTTATACTATTTTAGACTACATACAAGTCTTTACAAGTAAATTATCTGTCCGAACTGCGTTAAAAAAATAGAAATGTATACATATATTATATCAAGCATAAAATTATGAACATTAAAAAAAAATTAAGATAGAGGTGTTGAGTGGCCATCATCATCGACATTGCTGTGTTCAAGGGCTTTGTCGTGAGACAAAATGGCGAACACAAAATGACATAACAAGAACTTGACGCTCCCATAAAAAATTTCCAAAAGTAAGGTTTGAAGAATTGCCAACGACCAATATATATGCAACCTAGTTTAAAATAGGACCCTTCGGAAAATGTTGTGAATTGAAAATTCTTAAAAAACCGTTTCGTGTTTTTTTTAATGTTGTGATTTCTATTTCTGTGCTTTGTGTCTATCTAACGTCATTGTTTTGTGTCTGGCGTCATTGTTTTCTGTGTTCTCGTTTTTGGCCATGTCTTTGGACTTCGATTTTTGGGGATTTCCCTCCTTTGTTCCTTCGGTATTCTACTGCCGTTGTGCATTACCTTGATGTTTACATGGTACGGTGATGATAGTCATTAAAAGAATGTTTGATTTTAAAAGCCATCAAAGATCCGAGCAGCCGCAATTGACATCATCGTTAAAGCATCCGGCCCTATGGAAAAGTAGTGTTAATTGCTATTTCTAGAAAACTGTTTCATTTATCATGTTTATATTAACTAGGCATGGTTACTTGATGCTTACTAAAATATTTTGTATTTTCGCCAATCAGAAATTAGTGGTCGCCCCCGGGAGTACAAATTAGCATGGACCATGGAACTCTATAGCAAAAGAAAAATGTTCTAAATACTTTATTCTTGAAATTCGTTTCAAACATGTAATATATTTTACTAGGCATTTTAATATGACAGTAACCGGATGACTTTGACCTCAGATTAATCATTAAACCCTCTTGGAAATCTTATATGAACAGTAGCCACCATGTGAGCGATGTCATACAGGATTACATGTTAGCCTGTGGTGATGTATTTGAGCTGTTTGGGTTCCTTGGGTGAATACTATTTGTTACTCTAACTGATGTCGGTTCTGCCGAAATTTTTCAACCTGAGTAAGGATTATCACGCTAATATCTGTCATGGAAGTTTCGTTGAACCTAAAATGGTAACCGATGAGCCGATGTGTTATTGATCGAAGATGCAAAGAAAAACACCTACAAGTCTGAAGCAATTCTCACCAACTTATTTTTCGTGACAGTTTTGGAGACTTGCTGCATACTATGTAATTGCTTCGCTTTAATTTTAGTGTTCATTATTTTAACTTTGATATTAGATGTGACATATTTCTACCCTTTCGACCAGATATTTTGCATGTTTGTTTATTTATGTTTATATGATCTCATTTTAATTTGTTTAAAAGATATGATTTAAAATACAGAAAACATTACATTCAGGTACCTTGACTACAATAATATATCGATTATTCAAGAGGGAGCCTTTTCCAACCTACCAGCATTGTATTCTATGTAAGTAAAGTTATTGTAATATATTTTGAAAAAGGGTATTTTACCAAGAAAAACATATGTTTGAGAACTGAGCCGTCGATCCAAAACAAATAATCCAAGGACGGTTCGGTTCTCACTTACCTTAATTTAAACCGGCTTTATGGCACACCGAACCTCTCCCTCCGTTACGATAGTGGTAGCAACTATACAACCATTTTAAATTAAATGCAACAGACAACAAAAACAAATGATCATTTCAGTATTAAGTAAAAAAAAAATCTCACTTATCAATGTAAAGCAATTTTTTACAGCTATTTCCTCAAAGAGCAAGGCATTGGTCACAATACACCAGGTAGTGCGAAATACAAGTGAGTTCCTTTGGAATCCTTACCAATCACAGGTCATTAATGTCCTCCTTGGATATTCATACAAATAACAATGAAGACCTGCAATACCTTTATTTGGTACCAAAATTACACAAACATCCATATAAGAAAATATTCATTGCAGGATCTTCATATGCTCAACTACTGAATAGTCAATTGAACTAAGATTATGTCAGTAGTCAAAGACAGGCATCAAGCATACTGTGAAACTATTCATGCCCGAAGTGGTATTAAATCTTAAATCATGAATCAAAGGTATCATTTGGAAAGCCTTTGCCTATTCAAACAGTATTGTTGTATGATGGTATTAATCTTTTTTTTTCAAAAAATTGCTTAACAGGAAATTTATGCTACGATGACAAGCAGGTATACAGTATGCTTGGTTTTCATATTGATGATAAATTAATCAATTGGCACTAATAATCCGGCCATCCCGGGCTCCTATCGGTATCTATATATGTCTTTTGTCTTTTTATTGTTTTTTCGTATGTTGATGCATGTGATTGAAGTTTGTGGCCATTGTCAGTATTTGCTGTTATCTAGTCCATATACATCGTCTACTCGCATACCTGTTTTTTTTTTTTTTTTTTTACAAGAATGAGGTTCTTCAGGTACTCGTAAAAATGTCATAAAATAATAGATGCTGGATCATTAATGATGTTATTTCCATTACGAACGTGCATACAATAAAAACCTCTAAATTTAAATTTAAAACTTTATTGGACTTGCATCTCGAACTTGACGAAAATGGCCATTTCAGTGCTAACATTTGGACAAAAAAGGGACGATTTCAATTTTAAAATTAACAATTTCCCTAACATGGACAGTAATATTAAAGCTTCTCCTGCTTACGGAGTATATGTTTCACAACTGATTCGTTTTGCGAACGCTTGTAAAAAGTATAGATAAATTCAGAAGACAAGAAGAATATCCAGTGATGTTTTTCCTTGCATGGATATTTGTAAAATTTTGATACCAAATATATGTACGGCAGATCATGCTTGTTTTTTTTAGTTTGAATATTCAAACAGGACATGAGTGACCTGCAATTTGAATGTATTTCATCTTTGTCATATGAAACTCTTTTGTAGCACTTCCTTGTGTAACGTGATAAATACCTACGTCTTTCTTGAGGCAATGATAATAATATGATTTACATACATGAACGATACATAAATAATATCATTAGATGTTTTGTCTCTATTAACAACAACATACTTGTCTTATATTGTAGAACGCACTCATTGGCTTCAAGGTCTTCAAATATATACTTAGTTCGATTGTTTGTTTACACTAGTCTGCACTTCGGATCGGATGGATCTTACCCAGTCTGACAAGGACTCATGTTTTGGCCCTTGGTCTATCTGTCTCTTTTCCCGCGGTCTGGTGTAATCCTCACCGATCTTGAAATCCAAATTCCAATAAATGTGCTGTACTTCTCAGAATTTTTCCTTGGCTGATTTTGGCTTTATATTTAGATCATATTTGGCTGTTTGTTCATTATATTAGTTTTTGGTTTATGGTCCTCCAAAGATATAGATTTTATCTGCACTGAAGAGACATAAGTTTCCGAAATACACATATGCAGAAATTTAATTCACAGTAACTTTGGTATTTAGTTATCAGACCACAATTCGGAATAATTGTTATTGATCGTCTCCTTTTTTTATTAACAACAAATAATATATTTCTTCCAATAATATGCTTGTTACAATAACATTAAGAGCCCAAGCTACTCTTAATGTTCCCTGTTACACTCCACAAACTACCCAGGGTTGTAGTTAGTTGTAAAATTTAACATTCATATAATATAATTAAAAATATAAACATTCAAATTACATACTATTAATATTTTGTTTTATCAAAGCTAATTTTTTATTACAAATCCCAAATTCTACTCGTAAATTAAATTCTTGAATAAATATTTTAAATAAATCAACGTATTTTGTACGTTGTTCTGAAATATAATAAGATTTATATAAAGAGAAACTGATAATTGTTAAGACATAATTGAACCAGAAATATTCTTTATCCCACATCTTGTAACCGAAAATAAGATGTTTTAACTCTATCTTGAAAGATATTTTACTCAACAAGAAGATATCCTTTATTTTTGTCCAGAAATTTACTAAATAAGGACATAATATAAAATAATGCATGTAATCTTCTTCATTTCCAAAAGAGTTACAGGAAGCATTGTTTGATATTTTCCATTGTAATAGTAGTTTTTTTGTTGAAATAATATATTTTATCAATTTCCATCTGAACATTTTTAACTTATTTTCTTGCAAATATCTAAAAATAAACATATACAAATTATCTTTAAACAAAACATCGGAAATATTTAATATACGAACCAATTTTCCTAGTCCTATCGGCTTTTCAAATTTTTTATCTATTAAAATTTTATATAAATCCTTATAAGATATCACTGAGATACCTTTGCTTATATTTTTTAATGAAATCTTATCTCGGTTTATTTTTAATTTCGTTTTCACTGAATTTTCTGTCTGTAAAATACTAACCCACTCTTTTGGTATAGATTTGTTAATAGTAGATATTTCTGAAATCCAATTAATTTTGTTTTCGAATTTCTCTAAAATGACCCTTTGTGATATTTTGTCTCATTTGCATTTACTCCATATCCCTTCATTGTTAATGTATCCATTATCATCAATAATATCATTTACATTGATGATATCACTTCATATCCAATTTTCAAAAATTAAACTTTTATTGCCGAATCTAATAAATTTATTATTCCATAAAATCTGTTTTCTAATTTCCCGAAAAGTTACCGGACATTTTGATGAACCCCATTTACCAAGTTCCAACACTTAATTATCTCCTTATAAAATTCTGGGATATCTTTTAAGTATTCATGAATCACATTATTGTTAGTATTTAAAATTAACCAGTTTGTGCTTAAAGCACCAAAATGTTTTAGAGAAATAACTTTCCAGTTCATAATTTCATCTTTTATCAATCTTTTTACCCAAGAAGCCTTTATAGCATTAAAATAACTTCTAGCATAATCATTTGTAACCCCAATTTTTCATATGAGCCTATAATTGAATTTCTTTTTACTCTATCTGGTTTGTCATTCCAAATGAATTTAAAACATTGGCTTTCTATTTCTTTCAAGTATAATTCTGGCACAATTGAAACATTTCCTAAAAAGGTAAACATCGGCACAATAAGTGCTTTGATTATTAAAATTTTCCCCAATATAGTTAAGTGTCTCTTTTTCCAAGAATCAAATAATTTATTCATCTTATCTAATCTTTTTTCCCACTTTAATTTGTTACATTCCCCTTTACAATGACCAAAGTGTATTCAAAGAGCTTTAATTGGTCCTTGAGTCCAGTTAATTCCCGCAGTTTTGTCCCTACTTGATTTAAGTTTTACTACCCACAGCCCTCAGTCTTGTTTCTATTTAATTTTAACCCAGAAAACGAACCAAATATTTCTATTTCATACACTGATAATTCAATCTTATTTTTTGAACTGCAAAATAGAGTTGTATCATCTGCCAGTTGAGATATTTTGATACAGTGATTTTTGTTATCTAATTTTACAGTGATACCTTTAATTTCATTATTATGCCTTAATCGTAAAGCCATGATTTCTTCTGATAAAGCAAAAAGCAGAGCTGATAAAGGACACCCTTGTTTTATTCCCCGTGTATTTTTAAATATTTCTGATTTCCACCCATTATTTACAACACACGTTTTCACATCAGTATACAAAGTTCTGATCCAGTTAATAAATGATTCATTAAAACCAAAATGTTTGAGAACTGTAAACATAAAATTCCATTCCAGTGAATCAAAAGCTTTAGAAAAATCTACGAAAATTATTGCCCCCTCAATTTTATATCTTTCAGTATAATCTATAACATCACAATTTGTTTTATCAATATCAATATCATTAGTGTCAAGGTCTGTACCGAAAATATATTGATCACACAAAATTTTGTCAGGAGCTTTAGTCGTGTATATATTTTCGTAATAATCTTTGATATTAGTCAATATTTTGCCTTGGTCACTAATTATTTCCCCCTCCCTAGACTTCAATTTATTTATTGACTTTTTTAGTTGTCTCTGTTTTTCTAACCCCAGAAAATATGAGTTGTTTTTTCACCTAATTCAATCCATTTCTCTTTCAATCTAATTTGAGCACCTCGGGCTTTCTGTTCATAAATTTTACTAATTTCTTTTTCCAGTTCTTGAATATCATTATATCAGACCCCTTTATCCCTTGATTTCAATTTTTGTTTTAGTTTTTTTTCCAGTAGACGCAAATTTTCCCTTGTCGATTTTGCTTTTGTGCTACAATACATTAAGGTTACATCCCTTACTTCTATTTTGAATATATCCCATGCTAACCTTAATTCCCAGTTTCTTATACAGACATGTTTTTCATTCTATTAAATACGTTCAAATGTCTTATTGTTAATAAGCATCCTGTGTATTACACTACAAGAATCTGATTTATTTATTTCCTCAATTTTGGTCGAATGTATACTATTTATGAAGGTTTGTTTTACAATTCATATGCATAAGTTTAAAAAAAAATAAGCGTCTATATATTCGTGAACAAAACAATCCAGTAGGTTTCATGGCAAGAAAACAGATGGAACGTTCTTGTGTATCAGTAACATTACTTTATTAGGAGAACTGAATGCAAAATGCCTTGAATACGCATGTTTGTTACTAAAAGTTTTACAAGATTGACAAGATGGATTTATTTTGCAGCGATTTTGATTATAACCGAATATCAACTATCAAACAAGGTGTATTTATCGAGTCAGCTGATCCTGAATATGTGTAAGTACTGTGTAACTTTAGATTATTAGATTATCAAAAGAAATGTTTAAATGTTTCCAGTTAACCATTCAAGATAAATTCAATTTTTGTGATTGTTATTTAATTCAGTTTTTTGTGAATACTTGACGATGACAAAATATAGCAAATAAAGCCCAGTTTAAGTTGTTTTATTAGTATATTCGATACGAAAGTATACCATGTTTCCTTTTCTGTCTTCCATTATCTTATAATTTTTTTTATTTTAATTCAATTATTTATTTATTTCAACATTTATGTATCAAACAACGGCAGTAGAATACCGAAGGAACAAAGGAGTGAAATCTGTTTATTTATTCATTTTAAGCGGTGAAACAGGTCTGACTTTTAATGATGGTTATTACATGTTGCTCGTCGTCATGATTCTTGGAATTGTATATTTCATCTTGATAATATAACTCAGTTCGCGCCATACAAAACAATTAACGCAGCTGTTTGAACGGATATGAATCAAATTTATTGAAAAGAAATTATAGTTAACGTAATTCAGATGTCAAATAAGGCGTCTACATTTTTTTAGACTTTGTGAAATACTGTTTCCGTTTGATTTATTTGTATTCATAATTTTATTGAAAAGTTCAACAAGGCGTATGTCGTTTAAGAAGCACGAACTCTGCCATTGTTCTTGAACTCACCCATGGTTTGTTTTATTTGGTCCGTGTTGTTCATTTTTGTATGTCTGTGTGTCTAGATCTTCATTTTTCTTTTCTGTGCAGTACTTATGTAATTTCTTTGTTTCTTTGTTTTCCGATGTTGTCATTGTCCTTGGATTTTTTTAGACCAACGGTTCGGTTCTTACTATCCATATAAATTATCTTTTTGTTGTTGCTTGTACTTTCTTTAAGACTAGAACGGCGACCACATTTGTGCTTTCTTTTATTGACAACAACATCTGGAAAAAAAACATTACAACATCTAAATTTCGAATGACAGACATATAATTGAAAGTTCCTTTTTTCGATATGAAACTGACAGTAAGTTAAAATACCTGTTTTCGATCACAGATACCTTCAGTTCAACGAAATAGATATTATTCCAGATAATGCGTTTATTGGACTCAAAGTGCGTAATCTGTAAGTAATTGTATTTAGAATAAAATAGTTTATGTTGAAGATAATCGGTTGCTACAATCGTGTATTCTTCTAATGGACTACACGCGGACATGGTTTCCTGGTTTCCTAACATTATTTTGTTCATGCAGAAAACAATGAACGCAAATAAAAAAAATCTTTGATATTTAAACAAACATTTAATTTTTTAGTACAAGAAAGATTCCATGAACGCCATTTCTATTCAATCTGCACAGATACTATATATCGGTTCAAAGAGATGAATCCATATTTCACTTTAGCATTTCGTTTATTCAACTTGAGTTCCTTATTAACACTGCGTTGCAGTAAAACCTGAAATCTTATTTTGATTTTTAATAGAGTGTCACAAAATGAGTATGAGATTTTGTGACATGAATGCCGAATTCATTTTATTCGCAAAAATAGTTCATATTTTATTCCAATTCACCAGACATTTCACAAAACACTCCACACTTTCTACTTGCAGAATATTATTGCCTTTTATTATTATTGCTTGCAGAGTTCAGTTTATGCTGATAGCCATTTTGCCAATTTTTGTCTCTTAAGCGAAACTGAAATCATTTCAAATGCCAAAACCATTGAAAATTTGCACTTGTTCAAATGCCTTCAACTGTCTAAAAGCTTGTATAGAAAGACATACTTAACTGTCGATATTTTTAACAAATTATGTATTAACAAAGCGCTCACAGATTTAAACATCCAGTAATTATTTTAACCCATTCATGTTCTGATTTGGCTATGCTAGTAACATATTCATTTTAGATATATGAGAAACAACAAGATCTCAGTAATTCAATCTGGAGCATTCAAAGATTCGACAACACTCCATGGACTGTAAGTAAAACAGCTGAATACATTAGTCGTGTTGATGTGTGTTTATTATATTGGTCAATTTACTATGATTAAAAGTTGTGTTGAAAAATCATTGTGATAAATGCGTTCATTAAGATTAAAATATTTTTTCTTCAAACTATCTGTATCAAATTTATATCATGAATTTCTGTTGACTTGCTGTTTTTTTTATATTTTATATTATCCTTAAACCAATATCACAACCATATAAATATATTACAAAATGAGAAGTTGACATTGGAAATTTGGGTAATAACAAAATAACCGGACGTAGTGGTCAAGAGCCGATGTCAATGAGACAAATGAAAAACTTGGGTGGAAACCACCAACAAAATTGTCGACCACACTTAAAACCAAATAAAAATAAAGGATCACATTTAATGTTAATGTCAAATACATAAAAAGGAGCATATTTTCGAAAAAAAATTATTTTTACATTTTAAGCCAATCTGACTCTAATCAGGGTCTACTCCTTTGAATTCACTTAATTTTTTTTTTCGATATCACAACAATCAGCACGTTCCCCTGATTTCTATGGTCGTACCTCATAAAAACATAGTTTAAAATAGGACCTTATGGGAGAAATATTCGACGATTTCCTCAAAAAACTTAAGTTAAATATCATGTTATTAGTCCTTGGTTGACCCAATGAACGTGTATGTTTTATTGGTCTTACCCAATGAAATACTGCTGCCAGCAGGGAACATAGCTGTACAAGAGATCTTGTGGGAAATGTATTATAAAATCGTCTCATCTGAGTTTACTTCAAATGTTTCAATCGAATTTTATGTTATCACATTTAGTCCTTTGGGATCTCCTCTCTTTTTTTGTTTTTGTTTGTAAATAATCCAAGATGACCACAAGCCTGTTACTTACTTCAGTATTTTGTTATTTATGATGAATGGGCCGATGCGCTTGCTGGTGTACTGTTACTCTTCGAGGGTATTCAACAACCCAGTAGCAAGTACTTCGGTGCTGGCCAAAAAGCAAATCTTATTTTGAAATTTGCAATAACTTAATTTAAACAAAATTTTGTTCAAAACTAAGGAGTATCTCCTTTTTTGCATAGCTTTGTCCTTAGCTGATTTTGGCTATACTATTTAGAACCAATTTTTATTTTTTTTTCTGTATCAGCTTTTCTACATATTTTGGAATATGGATATCCAACTGTTTTTATCTGCACTGAAGAGACATAAGTTGTCGAAATGCACATTTGATGAGACTTTGTTAACAGTAACTACGGTATTTTTTTATTTAAACATAGAATCTTATTGGAAATGAATTATAAGATTTTTTGTGAGGGACAGCCTGACGAATTCCAATTAAATTTCATCGTAATAGTAATTGGGTGCACCCCTGCAGAGTTTCTGGTTTGGGTTTGCTCTTACCTTGTCCAAGAGGACCAATAGCATGTGTTATAGTCTATAATATGATTCCAGGGGAAAGACATTCAAGAATTCTATCGTTTAAATCACTTGAAGAAATATCAGGTTCAAAGTAAGTGATCTTAATGTTCTTGCCTTATACAAGATCGCAGCAAGTCACCAAGACTTGACAGACCGTTACAATGGAACATTTGTCAACTGCAATAGTTTTGATTTGGTACAGGCATTTCAAAAGAAATGATGACTGAGTAGCAAACAAACTTAAACTAGGGTAAGCGTTTCTCTGCTGGAAACAAGATAAAAAGGTCAGTTCTTAAGAAAGTGGTGTGCATATGACGATTTATAAAAAATTGAATTTCCCATTTTGTTGTACAGAAATGACAATTCTGATCCTACGCTGAAAGACGTGAATTTAATAACTGGATATTAAGAAGACACAAGGTCAAGGAGAATTTTGATTCTTTTTTTCTGTAAGTCGATGCACTTGAAACATCGTAATAGTATCTTTTGATAGATCTGGGATCGGTGAAATACGCAGGGAATATTTTTATCAAGGTACCCAACGGACAAATATGACTAATGTTATTTCCACTGCCAACAAAATCTGAAATACTGGACGAAACTTGACTGTAGGGAAAAATGGCAATCCTTTTCAGATTTATGAAAGACAAAATATGAATGTCAGTAACTGACAAAATAACAGAGAATGATGACAAAAGTAGTGTCATTCAACGTTTTAATTGTTACAGGTACATTTTCTCTGTACATGTAAAAGCTCTTCTTCTCAAAGAGTCAAACCTTTTTCACCATTACATATACATTTAAACTGCCGTGAACACTTTTAGACTAACACATGATGTTGTAGTAATGTCACATTCATATGTTACTCTTTACCGCACGATTTTTAACAGTTTTAAAATGATACTGCCAACTCTGTTACGTGGTGTCAGGTAGATAAACTAAAGAATTGTGAACCGACCGGTCAGCCTTTAACTAATAATCTAAAGAAAATGGTAACATCGGAAAAACAAAGAAACAATGACATAACATGAGTACTCCACAGAAAAGAAAAATGAAGAAACACTCAAAAACATTTGTTGTACAAAGATGAACATTAAAGCTCCAATTAAAATTCAAAGTCAAATCCGATAGAGAAAACAACAATCTTAAGCTGTCAAAGGGAAAGATATGTTGTCATCATAGAAAAAGATATCACTTAGTGGTCAACAAGATCGTGATGTATTGTCCATACAAACCAAAATGCAGTTAAGAGGTTATTGTTTAACATCATTAATTAAATAATCAAATCAGTCTTTTAGAGAAGTAACATGTATCATGAAATTCAATTGGTTTTGTCTTACGGTGAAAAAAAATACAAGTTCCAATCGGCCATCCGGCAGAATTTTCTAAAACCTCATTTTTGTTTAATACCGAGATGAACATTTCACTGTCTTACGACATGTAAATAACAATTGATGTTGAGTTGCTACCGGACACTTCCGAAATGTCTTTTGAAATGGCTGTACCAAGTCTAGACAATTTTGTACAGGTAAGGGATTTAAACATACAGATAAGTAATAGCTTAAGGACCTACAGATATAGATTTTGTCGTTTAAAAAACAGTTGTAATGATAGGATACTTGCTAATTTTTTGAAGATTACTATGTTTAATATAGTAAATATTTCTAAATGTTATCTTTATATTCCTTTTTGCTATGTACAGATGATTTTATTTGTGTCTTAATATATATTATAGGTATTTAGAGTATAACGACATATCAGTTATTCAGACAGGTGCGTTCAGGAACCTGACAGTTTTACAATATTTGTAAGTATCAAGTTCAATAAAAAGAACTTGCAGTTTTCTTGATTGTAACTTGCAGAAAACCATTTACCTCGTCATGTCTATTTTAAGACTTCGACGTTTTGTACACATTGTAAGTAAAAACCAGTACCTTAGTAAGATAACTGTTGCAGTATAGTTGTGTTGGATTTCTCTCGAGATGAAAAATCGAACATTATTTTTCTCAATATCTGTGAAAACATTAGAAGGGCGCAGTCGGAAACAATACCTAATCCTCCCGCACGTTTGTTGCTTATATTTTCAGCATTATTAACGCTGCAAAGTTGTACTATTCAAGGGTCATAATTGAATGACAGATGTGAAACGTCATTATCGCTTACTTTGCCGCGAATTAACTCCATTTTCAAGTAAATAATGTTTAATCCAGAAACTAAATAATATATTTCCGTTAAAAGCATGGTGACATATACGTTTTTCTTTTGTAACCAAACATTACATCATTAACTTTCTGTTCACAATAGTACATGAAATTCTTATTGATAAAAAGTTCTTTTCTATTGAGCTAAAAATTGTCTTTCCGTATATATATATGTTTACTCACTTACCACGATTGAATTGAGGATATTCGTTCTGCCATTTGCAGATATTTCTCGCTGTCTTCAAAGCATAATGCAATTGTGCGCATTTTTTTTTAAATTTGGACTATTATGATCTTTTGGGTTTTCCATAGTGAAACATTAACTTGTCTGATTGATAAATGGGGTACTTTTTTTTTTGTTGCGACAACTCTTCCTACAATGCGGAGTGAAATTCATTGAACTTTATGAACAGGATTTTCAGTGCATATTGCGATTGTGCGTCAACAATTTAAAAAAAAATTAATATATTTTTCATTTAATGGAAAAAATGTACTTTGCCTCATTTTTAATATTGTCCTTTTTTTCTGGAGTTGTTACCCAATTTTTGGCGACAATTCTTTACAGACCGCTAAGTGAAACTCTCTGAACCAGAACGTTCAGTGTATATAACCTTTGTATCAACAATTCTAAAAGTAGATATCTATTTTTTTTCTATAGAAAAAAACGTGTACTTTGGCTCATTGTTGAAATAGGGCACCTATTTTGTTTCAAGTTCTGCCGATAGACCGCTTAGTGAAACCCAATAAAAAAATTTACAAGAATGTTCAGTGGATATAACCGTTGTGTAGCAACTATTTTTATTTATTTAATAGAAAAGTATGTACTTTGCCTTATTGTTGAATCGAAGGTACCTTTTTGTGGCAACAACTATACTGACACCATTGAGTGAATGAACTTCAACAAACAGAATTGGCAGCTCATATGGCCGTGTTGTTGTTGTTTTGTTTTGTGTGTTTGGTTTTTTTTTTTTTTTTTTTTTTTTTTTTTTTTGTTGTTGATAAATTTGTAATTTCTTTTATTGTTGAATGGGGGTACTTATTCTGTGTAAATACCCCATTAAGTGCTGAATGAAATTCTCTTAAAGTTTAAGACTGTTCAGTACATAATTGGACAATAACAATTTTGGGGGGTTTCCAATAGTAAAAGATGAACTATATAATCAATGACGGAATATGGAGTAAATGCCCATAAGGCAAAGTCTCTACAAATACATGGTAAAAACAAGCAATGGAACAACGCCTCAAAAATGAGCTTTGCTTATACCTCACAGTAAGTCCAAGACGGCCCTTAGCATTGGTTTGAGCGGAATTAAACACTAAAAGTCGAGGAATACTACACCTATGCATGTTTATTATGTCATGGATGTGGGATCTTCAAAAACATAAGACAGACTAGCAGTGTTCTTAGAATCGCATATTGCCTTTGCGCACCAACTATTAAAAAAGCGCTTGTTTGAGCGAAATTAAGTGCTTATAAAGTGCTTATAGAAAACCAAGCACATTTTTATTTTTATAGCTCCATCATTTATCATTGTCTCTTTAACTGCTGTTTCTTATCATTTAAAGCTAAAATATCTCAATTTGTATATCAGTGATTAAATTTTGCTTTTAAAATGCTATCATTTAGACACTACCATTTATGATGTGGACCTGCAGTTATTCCTTTTGCTACTTAGTTCTCAAAACAAACAACGTATTTATTGACATTCGTTGTTCTGTTATTTTTGTATCTTTTTGGATACAAATCAAATTTGTTTATGATTTTCAGGGATCTGGACAACAATAAAATCAGCGAGTTAGGTGAAAACTCATTCAGTATCTTGCCGAACTTGTATAATTTGTAAGTAACACGATAATTAAACCTAATATTCAAGTTTTCTTGCAAGACATAATGGATAAAACACCACACTTCCAAGCAAATATCTGAACAACTGTACCAATATATTTGCAGATTGAAGAAGTAAAGTTGATCGAGGTAATATGTAACGATAATATTTGTGTTATGTTTCTTATTTCGAGCAAATATTGAGCCCCTGTTCATTTTTTTTTCTTTTGCATTCTTAACTTTGGTAGAAATTCATATCAAAGGTAAAAAAAAAAACACTGTCCATAAAAGTTGTTGTTTATGCAGTAGTTTTGTTAATATTATATGTACAAAAGATTTATAATTCTCTTATGATTCACTCTTTATACCTATTCCTTGCACGAATAGTTATTTTTGGTACAAAACGAGACTTTGAGGCTGGAGTAAGATATGAATAAGTTGCATCTCTTTCACGGGAATTTCATTGGTCGTGCGACAAGTAATAGCACATCACCCGTGATGTGTTATCACTTTTTCGACGTTTCTATTGGACCACTGTGAGATCTTATTGGCCATGATTTAACTTGCCTAGAAACGGTGTTGTCAACAGCAGTTCGTTACTAAATATCACTGCATTTATTTATGAAAATCAAAAGAGAAATAGTTTTAACATCTCTAAAAAAATGAATATGGCTGGATATCAACTCTCCTTTATTATATTTTGAAATTACAGAACTCTAGTTCTAGGTCACACATTGGGTCAATACCTAGTCATGGAAATTCTTTTGTTATTTTTAATTCCCTGCTCATTTCATTATGTCGTCTGCATTATTTTTTTAATTCTATCGGAAAGAAGAAGAAATGAAACAAAAGCTTCTTGTGTACACACATGTACATATTAATTTATTCATCCAAAAGAGTTGAATATGTTTTGGCCACTTGAAATGTATTATCTTATTGCTAAAACTAAGTTTCCCTCCTGAGTTGATGCAATGATATAATGTGTATTGAGAGATCATTGACACGTGGAAATTGACATCGGGATACAGAGAAATTTACACCTACATTTAATTACAAATAAATCGTAGCAAATTCACTCAACGGACAAACAGAAACTAATTATATTGTAGATGTTTAAACCTGCAATTACAATTCGACCGAGCTTTCTGAAAATATACCATTTGAAGGTCTGTCACTGGCGATGAACCTTGTAATTGTCATTTCTATTGATTGTTGTGTATATGTGCCTATAATGCAACATAGTTCCTATATCTACAACACTTATCGTTGTTTATAGTTTTCTACAATATATAGGGAAAATTTATTTTTAAGACGTTACATTCATTATAATGACAAAATTAAAGTACATAATCAATATTTAATGTATTCACAAATACAACAAACTAACTTAACATAATTGGGAGAACGCAACAGAAGAGTTTACAAATGAAAATTTATCAAAAGAGAAATAGATTTCACAACTCGTGAAGCTTGTATATCGCTTGTTATTAACTCTCGCTATTTAATTACAAATAATAATTAACTCGCTGAAGCTCGTTAATTATCATTGTGTAATGAAATAGCTCGAGTTGATAACAAGTCATATACAATCTTCAATCATAATGAAATCTATATAATTTTCTCGTTATGAAAACTATAATTATAATTTTGACCTTGATTTGACTCTTTTAACATTTGGTCAACCAGATTACATAATCTTTCCCTTTCTCATTACACAGAATTACAATTCTTTTGAATGATCAACAGAACATGGTAAAATACATATCACATTGGAAATGCTTACCCTAAAGTACAGGGAGATACATTTAACCCTACCGCCAATTTTTGAAGGTGCCGGTACAAATTCCGGCTATCCCGAGTTTCTTTCGTGGTTTAAATTTGCCGTTTTTACTTCTTGTTGGTATTTTTTATCTGTGCAGTTTCCTGATAGATTTTGGTATGCATGCAGTTGTGATTTTCGGCCATTGAATGTGTTTCCTTTTGTATTTTCCGTTAGAATTCAATTTAGTCGCATTTTATTACAGTGTTCTATTTACCTGAATACTCTATGATGTCATTTTTTAAAATATTTTGGTTTATGGATTTCCAAATGTTTTGATTTGATCTGCACTGAAGACACATAAATTGTCGAAATACGCATATGTAGAAACTAAATTCACGATAACTATGGTATTTTGTTATTTTTAATAAATTATTTAATAGATTAGTAACACAAGAAAAAATCTCTATCCAGATACGGTAAAGGAAACGCCATACGAATCGTGGTACGTAAAATAACAACTCAATCTAAAGCATTTTACGTGATAACATGGAAATTCTTCAAAAAGTACTCAAATGCATGAAATGCTCTGTTTGCTGCAAATATAACAAATATGTTCGCGGATCAGTCAAAGTTTTAATGCAGTTGTCTCAACGTTTATCCATTATAAAATGTCCCATGATAATTCTTGATACTATTGTATACAATGCCTCATTTCAATATTAGTTTATACCAATCATAACATGACCTTACAGTATATATTTTTTAATGAAATAGCATTGTTACAGATATCTTCGATGGAATAGTATATCAGTGATAGAAAGGCGATCTTTCACAAATCTTCCATCTCTACGGTATTTGTAAGTAATCTACAGTTGTCAGTAAGTTGTAATTTATAGACTTGTGTAATTCAAAACATTTTAAGGGGGGCACTCCCGAAATCGGGGATTTTAAGGATTTAATTCGTTTTCATTGTTATGTCAGAAATGGTCCTTCTTAAACAAAATCTAATGAAAAACATGCAAAATAAAAAAGTACAAAGTAAAATATCATAATCCCATGTTTAAGCAAAAGTAAGTGTTCTATCGATTATGGATACCCACTCCAATGCCAATCCTTCAATACCACAATACTTAATATGGAGGTTTAATTTTAACTGTATTAAGTGGTTCATTTTATAGAAGGAAATGACATTGAAATTTGAGAAAGTTTTATTAAAGTGTTCTCTTTTTAAAACCTGGAACAGGAGAGGGGAATTTTATTTAACAATCATAGAAATAGCAGCCAGTTATACCCCTGCTTATTGAAACCTAAATCATATGGTGAGTGCAAAAGTGCATTGGACACAATATAGGTATGGACACAGTGAAAAGATCACAAAGAAACAAATGGCTGAAATATACAGCTGCAAAGAAAATAAGATGATTTGGTGGAAAGACTGATATACACAAAGTCGATAAACAGATTTTGCAGAAAAGGGGACACAGTATATCATCACATACTGCAGCTCTATGCTTGATATCAAGTAGTTGTAATATGCGGTTGTTGACAGCGGACAGAGGTACAATAGTATACCCTATTTTTCGGAGTAGGGTTATATAATCATTCTTGAATGACAAATGTGAGTTTCTTCAAACAAAATCAAACTTTAACCCCATTTTATAATAGGATACTTACATTTGAAATTTTAACAGATGGAAGAACGTATGGATCACTATATACCCCCTCGATTTGTTTAGGGCACACACAGTATATAAAGTTAGAAGAAAAACAGGCTTAAGCAAATTTAAAAATGACTTCATCTATTTAATAAAATACATAAAACACACAACATGTACAACAAATTACAATGGTAGTAGAATTCTGAAGGAATAAAAGACTAATTGTTAAGAAAGATAAGAAAAGTCCAGGGACATGGCAAACAAAAACAGAAACACAGACATGAGAAATCTATACAATCAGAAACACCACAGCATCAAAATTACTAGTACTCTATATTATGTCGACATCAATTACCTACAAGGACTGAAACTTTATGAAACTAACAATGAATCCAAATATTGCCATTTTCATAATTTATCATCGTTGACCATGGGAAAATAAAAATTTAAATTTACGATAAAAAGGATGATTTTTCTGTCAGTATTACTAATTTCCCATTTCTTGATGGCGACGTTCCTCTAGCCCCAAAATATAATGTTACTGGTAAATAAATGAAGATGTCCTGTTACGTCAAACATTTGTGTTGGCTACCTCTCTGATTTGTGGAAAAAAATATTTCCTTCTTTTTTATTATTTTTTCAGAGGATATCAAAAAAAGAAAACACTACAATGTATTGTCTATCAGAATAATCATTTCAGAATGACTAAAATTCAATTTTATATATGGTGGCACTTTACTGAATACATATTCATTAATGAACATGATTTTTTAATTGTTCATATTGTTTTATTCAAATTTTCAGATTTAAATAAGATAAAAAAAGTGTAAAGAAAATATTAAATAAAAATAGGATTACAATACAAGAAATTTTAAATCTAAATGTGACTTGATGAGGACCATTTGATTCCATATTTAAAAAGTCTTTATATGGTCATGTATTGAGACCGTGTCAGTCACAATTTTTGAAATTTCGATTTTACTTTTGTCCTTGGATTGTTCGTTTTAAATTGACGGTTCGGTTCTCACTTACTTTACCCCTTAGGCACAGAACATTTGCTTTTCAGGGGCCTGGGGTCTTTTTTGAAAAAGGAATGGGCGAATGTTTCTACTTTTGTAATAGAAATTTTGTTTTGGGTCACCGTGTCCTTTGAGAAGTACTAGTTTTCCAAACACTTTAAAATTACTAAAATTGACACATGATGCGGTTAATAGCTTAATTTGACTACATGATAGTGTAGCTTATAATGATGATGTTGTAAGGAAGTGCACGATCTAGAAACCACCTGATACGATTGTCAACAGCATGAAGGTGAATGGTGTGTACCCATAGGAATTCCAATAGTTGGTTGAAAAACAAGTCCTCAAAACTTAGCAAATATATTGTCTATCAGAAACTCTAACATTTAAATCGATTATTCACTTTTTTTTTGGTCAATGGACTTCCAAATGTTTTGGTTTGATCTGCACTGATGAGAAATAATTTGTCGAAAGGCGCATATGCAGAAAATAAATTAACAGTAACATCGGTATTTTGTTATTTATTCCTCTGTATATGTTTTCTCCGATTCGGATTAATTTTTCAAAAAGCAGGCTTGTTTTCTAACTACAACAATGTACCTATATCTAAGTTATGAATCTAATAAACTGTTGGGCTTCTTTTATAAGACCAATACAAGCACGAACACTTTATTTTTCAAACGGAAATAGTTTTGAAAGAAAACCCGTTCATAAATAACAAAATTAAGAAGTTACTGTAAATTTAGTCATGTTTCTTGACGATCCCGCATCCATGTCAAAAATGATGTAAAACAGGGAATGGTCGAGCATTGTTCAATATTTAGCGACTGAAGTCTACTCATACCGGTGCTAGGGGCTGTCTTGCACTTGCTATGAGGTAAGAGTGTTTGCTCTTTGTTGGAGGCCTCGTGGTGACTTAAAGATGAAGAACAACAATGAAACATTGTTACATTTGCTTACTCTTATCATGTATTTATAGGAATTTTGTCCCTTTTACATTAACTCTATATCCCTATATTTGTTGATTAATAAGACTGTCACGTGGACTATGTCTAACGTGAAAGTCTTATTATTTGTGCCCTGGCGTAAATAATCAGTTATGAAAAAAAACTCTCCGTAAGCAGGGAAAGCTGGAATATTACTGCCCATTTTAGGGAAATAGATAATTTTGAAATTAGAATCGCTCTTCTATCGTAAATTTTAGTACTGAGATGACCATTTTCATCAAATTCGAGATGTAAGTCCAAACATGTGTGGATCTAGTGGTTTCTGTCGTTTTCTTTTTCGAATCATCTTTGTAGCGAATCATTTGACACAAAAAAAACTGCATGATTTATATCTAGTTAGTGCAATTTGAATCAAATAATTGGAAAACGCGTTCCAAAATATACTTTTTTAGATTTTTCTTTTGAAAACTGTAGATGTGCAGGAAAATTTCTCTGATTTTGTAATTGATGGATCTTGCTTAGCCAATCCGGGAAAATTATAAAAGTTCCATATTAAATGTCTGCTTTTCTCTTTGAAATGAAATGAAATAAATAGTCGGTGACAATACAGAAACCATGACAAAGACATCCAGCATGTATACAGCAGACAAATAAAACACAGTTATTATTCATGTATGTATTGGTTGACCTACAGCAATCTAATTGTATTTCAGTTGAAACTGATACATTTTTTCGTTTCAACAAAAAAGGAAAGGTGAGAAAAGTTGTCTTTTTTTCTACGAAAATTCCAAAATAAAGAATATTTTTGCGTTTTTCGAGATTATCTCATGCAAAATTTTCTGA
This sequence comes from Modiolus philippinarum, assembly GCA_002080025.1. Classification (NCBI taxonomy): domain Eukaryota; kingdom Metazoa; phylum Mollusca; class Bivalvia; order Mytilida; family Modiolidae; genus Modiolus; species Modiolus philippinarum. Next base: position 225,687 of record MJUU01056642.1, on the reverse strand, counting down.
GGCAAAAAAAAAGATAAGGATGAAGGGGAATTTTTGTTGTATTGTGTGACCGATTAACCACACCATGTCACGAAATGTTATGTCACGTAGTTTTTAGACATTTTTTTTTGGGGGGGGAATAATACTTATCAGAAGAAGTATAAGAAGATCTTTCACTCTAATGAAACACCTTGATATTGGATAAGATAGCAAGCAATTGACGTGTAATTATCTAAAAAAACCTTTAAGATCAAGATAAATTTTTAGGTAAAGTACAGTAATTTGATGTAAATGTAATAATAAACAAAACTAGATGTGTTTGTGAGACACTATGCCCCCGACAGAAATATTGTCTGCAGTACAAAATTAATGCTATTAATTGAAATATACACTAGAAATTCAGGACTAGTAGACATATGTACTAAGCTCCAATAGATGTATTCATATATAGAATATCAAGCCTCTTGCAATTGTAATTAATGAGCTAAAAGCAAAATCAAGATTATGACCTTTTAACCTCTGTGGCCTTTACATTTGACCTCCATGGCCTTGGCATTTGACCTCTATGGCCTTGACATTTGACAATTGCATAATCTGGTTCAGCATTATATGATCAATATGCATGGCGGATATGAAGGTTCTTTCACATCTTGTTGTCTCATAATGACGACATAGACAATCTTAAAGTTTTTGTAAAAGTTTTTGAATTTGCACTCAGTGACCTGGACCTTTGACCTGACCCTGACTTTTTGGTGGATTTGCACTAACCTCTATTAGATCTATTCTATATAGAACATGAAGCTTTTAGCTATTGGAATTACAAGCTATAAAGATATCTCGATTTTGACCTTTTTACCTCTTAGACCTTGACATTTGACTGAACTAATGGTGTTCAGCTTCATATGACCAATATACAGGCCAAATATACAAAGGTCCTATCACAACAGGTTGAAAAGATATAGGCAAAGCGTAAATCTTTAACGTTTTCTATTTACACTCAATGACCTTGACCTTATACTTTACCCTAATATTTTTGGAGGATTCGTACTAAGCTCTTTTATATCTATTCACATAAAGAATATCAAACCTCTAGCAATTGTAATTTACGAGCTTTAGTAAAATTTAGATTTTGATCTTTTGACCTCTATGATCTCGATCTTTGATCTGATCTTTGAACAAATTGTACAATATTGTTCAGCTTCACATGGCCAATACACATACCAAATATGAAAGGCATATCGTATCTTGTTCAAAAGTAATGAGCAATGTTAAAGTAATCGGACAAACAGACAGACGTTGAAAAACAATATGTCTCCGAACGGATGACCCCGGGCATAAAATTACAGTGCTACAATTCAAAATGTTCATACATGAAATTGTATCCATTATTTTTTTTTCTTTTGAAATCACTTTGTTTCTACCAAGATAGATGTAAGTGAAGTTCGGCTCATTGGGGTTGTTGCAGTTGGAGTTAACGTTAATGTGTCATGGTCTCATGTTCATTTACTCCATATCCTTTCGTAAAATATTAAAATTCGATAAATTCTACCTCTGTTCTTAGCTGGGTTCGGCTTAACTGCTTAGATCCTATTGGTTATTTGTTCTCTATCAGCTTTTTCACATATCTCGGTATATGGTTTTCCAAAAATTTTGATGAGAACTGCGCTGATGAGACATAACTTTACGAAATGTGCATTTGCAGAAACTAGATTAATAGTTATTTCGGTATTTTGCTTTTCATTACTACTGGGCCGAGGCCTCTGCTGGTGGACTGTTAGTCTCCGAGTTATTCCCCAACCCAGTAGCCAGTACTTCGGTGCTGGCCCGAAAACCGATTTTGTTCGGAAACTTGCAATATTAAATTTATCAAAATTTTGTTTAAAACTAAAAAATATCTCCCTCTCGCATAACTATGTCCTTGGCTGGTTTCCGCTTAATTGTTTAGATCCTATTATTAATTTGTTCTCTATCAGCTTTTACACACGTTTTGGTGTATGGTTTTGCAAATATTTTGATGATATCTGCACTGATGAGACATAAGTTGTCGAAAGGTGCCAGTGCAGAAACAGGATAAACAGTAAATTCGGTATTTTGTGATTTCATAAAAAATCTTTATCCGGCTCAAAGTAAAAAATTCAAAAATCACACAAGTTTGCATTACAAAATCATTCATTTAAATATCATTAACGTCTTACCAGATAACATAAGTATAATATGCCCATTCATCCATTTAAAAATCCTAAATGACTAAAACCATAACAAGTCATAATTATGCTTATCCACATACATAACGAAGACATCCAACATCATATTTACACTACAGCTATAAAACATCTCGCAACAGAGCCACTTGGTACAAATAAAATTTCTTAATTGTACTGATACATTTCCGAAAAAAAACTTTTTCATTGTTTCATTTAAAGGGAAAATTCACTAAATTTTGAATCAGACCTTAATTTGCTCTAAGTAACATTGTGAACATGTTGACCAAGTTTAAAGTAAAAATTCGCACGGGTTTAGGAGAAAAAAGATATTTACTATTCATTTCTGTTACAAAGTTTAGCTGAGTGACGTCACTTGGCTAGATCTTTGTCATTTTAAAAAACAATCATACCACTGTTTATATCGTTATTTAAAGCGTTCGAGTGAAATCATGAAATAACTAATTACTGTAGAAAAACAATGACAAGCGTGTTACCCTTTTGTCTAAATCTTATTGTTTCTTTCTGCATGAATAACTAAATACTAAATTTACTAAGAAATAAAATTGGTTGTTTATGTTTTAAATCGATGCAAAAAGATCTCTCAGAAAAGTATTTCAAAATAACAAAAACCATTTATTCTCCACTATTATCCTCAAAACTATCTAGGAAGTAATAAATATGTGCACACACACGCGCGCGTGATCCTGTGTTCCAGTGATGAAAAAATAATACCTTTGTAGTGATGTAATCATCAGAGGTTGATTAACAATCAAATATACAGAATCATGTCCCGTGTCAAATTTTACCTGTGTCATGCCCTAAGGGTAAATGTGGCGTGTGCTGCACTAATTACAGGTAGAAAAGTTTGAAAAAAAATCGCTTATAACGCAATACACAAAAATTATTTAAATTACTTCACTGATATTAAATAAAGTCTGCCATTTATGTACGGGTGGGGAGTTAGGGGATGAATATCATTATTTGTTTGAGTGTTCCAGTTTTGTTAATGAGAGAGAAAAAAATTCATAGATGTTAAGTATAAAAACAGACCAAATGTTATAAAATATGGTAATCTTATGAACAGTAAATCTATTTTAGAACTTTGTAAACTTTGCAAATTTATAAGAATAGTTAACAAGAGGATATATCCTCCGGGTTGATTCATATATGTTTGTCTACCTTTCAACTTCCTTTCATGATTTGTCTTATATTTAATGAAACTGCATGGATGAAATTTAAAAGACAGATGCAGTTCATTCAGGATTATAGTGTTTCTGCGAGGGTCATACACAGTAAAAAGTGTCATTCACCCGGCTCAAAACTGGATGATCTGAAGATATTGTATTTGAGGTCAGAAATGATTTATTTCGTGCAGCAGTTTGACAAAATATGACAAAGTAGCGTAGACCCTTTTTCTGAATCCCTTTTCAGTAGCCGAATCCGCCTGTGCTCAGACTTCAGTTCAGTTCTGTCTGGGACAAAAATGACCAATATATTAGTCCTAGCTTCTATATAAAAAATACCGCCATGAGAGATTGATTTTCGTAATGCCTTTTTAATGTCTTCAACATTTTATAATACAAGTGAAACTTTCAAATGCTTATGTGTCATGGGTTCAAGTTGTCTGAAAAAATTATATACTTGTAATGCCGAAATCGTTTATACAGACAGTTGTGTTATATTCTGTACACCACAGAGATTAGGCTGTAGGAAAAATGAAAGTGTCCAGTATACCTAAGTTAGTATTTGTACGTTTATATGCAGTTTTATGACACTTTTTATTGCACTTTTTAGTCTTATTTCAATGCCATATGCATGGGTTTTATGTGATTCGAGCACAATACCAATACCTTGAGCATGCGGAGTTGATGAAATTGACTTTTATAATATGATCGAGTTAATGCACTTTTAGATTGTTATATTACTGAAAATGAATCTCTCTATGATTTTATACATTTGTGTGTCCCAACGATCCAGAATATTTTGCCCTAAAACTTTATGTTCAGTAAAATACGATAAATAAAAATTTGGCAAGCACGTTGTTTTTTTGTAAATAATTTGCACCAATTTCATTTTCTGCATAAAACGAGCCGTCTCCTGTTCGAGAATATAGCATGACATAAAAATGTAGATCCAATTACAACTGCAATCGGTTTTAAGAAGAAAAAAAGAAACAAACAGGATAGAAGTTTCTACTGTTTGTATGTATGACATGAATAAAAAGTCTAAGGTGTCTGTCTCATACCGATTTAATTCATAAGGTGTTTGCAGAGTTGATCGTGTACACAGCAGGTGGTATCAACAGGGAATTATACTCCGAGGTCGTCATTTTTACTGGTAAGGTCAAGTGATTTATACAGGTAGAAGTGGTCACCTGTCTTTTCAATAAACACTTAATACACAATATGGTCAGTACAAGCCTGCATAACTATGAATACTTCTTGTGTATGAATTCTGATTTCTACAATGTTTTCTGTTCATTTAATCGTGAATTCGGGAACTTCGTAAAAGTTCTAGATACATTATCAATTTAATGATATATTAAGAAAAAAATAGCTGCAAATTTTCATTTCTTTAATGAATAAATTACAAATCGTTTAATTTAGTGAAAGAAATTATATTTATTTGGACAGATCAGAGTAATGTACTTGTTGTTTTTACACAGGCTTATCGAGTTTTGGTATTTGTTGGGTTTTAGGTATCACGTGACTTTTTTATTTGAAAAGACGACAATATGGCGGTTGATGCACCGGTTTTTGCTCACAATTAATTCAGTCTTGTACAGTTATCGAAGACAATTGAACAATAATACATATATTTACGTGCTAACTAAGATATGAGGAATAAAATATGGAATTTTTAATTTTTTTTGCGAATTTTCCCTTTAACGATAATCCATTATTGAAGAGATGAGACAATACAGCAGCTCTGTAAGAATGTGCTTTATTAACATTCATGTCTATTCAGGCAAACTTTAACATCTCCAATAGCCATATAGCTAATGTACATGAAGTTATTGGCAAAAAAAGGTTTTCTGAAAGAAATAAAATAACTGGTTAGATTTTCTGACGGTAGCAGTTTTTTTTCAATATACTTGAGTAAAGATTTAGATACACATGGTTTTTCATTTTCTGTAAATTTACAAAAACAGGAAAACAGCAAACACCTACAATGGCCAGGAACTACAATCACATGCCACAATCTACAAGCAAACTGCACCAGAAAAACAATAATGAAAACAAGAGACAATGTTTAAGAAGTCCAATGTTTAAGAAGTCCAGACCTATAAGACTTCCAGTGTAAAAAAATCAGGTTCTGTCTTAAATAGACAACAGTCCACATCGAATGTGGAAAAAACTTCATTTGAATTTAAGGTAGTAAACCCGCGGCAACCTCCAAATTTTCCACAAATTTAATTTTCTTTAAATTTGCAGTATGAATGATTTATGTGCTAATATACTTCAAGAAAACATTTTAGAAAAGTTTCATCATCAGATTTTATATTTACAGTTTATAGAAACACTACTGTAATACGTGTCTTAAATTCTGTTAGGAAATCATCATAAGGCGTATACTACTTTACTGTATATTAATAAGTAACAGCTTAAATTAGAAACTGCTTCGTAGAAACTTGTTGACCGAAATACCAGATAATAAATACTTCAAGCATTCATTAAGTGTTGATTTGCAATACAAAAGAAATTACATTGTCGAAACAATGCTGAAAACAGTGCTTTGTTCAATTTCTTCTAAACAAAATCCTATTATAATTCTATTTTCCTCAAAATTACAGAAATTAAATATCTTCCACACATAGAACTCAGAAAACTTCACCGTACTATTTTTTCACAATGTTAGGAAAACTGAACAAAATGGCATAATTTTCCTTTATACTGAACGTCAAGTTGAAAGAATTACCCCCTTTTGCCAAATATCTGATTTTCTTTTATCTTGATATTTGTTAACATTCCTTTCCTGTTTTTGTAAATTGAAGTTGGGAACAAGGCTTGAGTTGGCCAGTATGTAGCTCTCAATAAATACCTACATGTATGTTCAGTGTGTACTGTTCTAGAATCCTGCCAAATAAAGAAAAAGGGGGAAATAAATACAAATTTTCCTTAAGACAAGCTCAGTCAAATGAAGCAGCATTATTCTTAATAGCTCTTGAATCAGGACCCCAAGAAACATATTAATCTAATTTGGCATTGTTATTGCTAGCAAATAAATCTATCTGTTACTTGAATGAATCAGCCAGAGTCCTCAAACCTCACAATTTAAAGATCATTCTGTCGTATTGTTCTCAAATGTAATACCTGACAAGAAATCAGCCTTTTCAATGACTTTTCCAGCTTTATGAAATGATGAGATAGAAATGCTTTTATCATGGCACCACGTCCAAATACGTTTATTTAATTCATTTAAATTGCTGGATCTAATACCTCCCCCATTGTTAATGTATGCCACTGCGGTGGAATTGTCACATTTGATAGCTATGTGCACATTATTTGGTGTAGAGAAAAGGGCATTTAAAGCAAGCAATTCAACATCAAGCTCTAAAATATTTACATGGTGAATAAAAGAAGCAAAGGAACAACGCTTTTATTGTTGGTCATGGGTGCGGGATTGTCAACAAAACATCAGTTAAACTGGTAAAGTACTCTTACAATCACTGTTATCCTTTGCCCGACAAAAGCACTAGTGTCTTGAGCTAGTGGACGATTACAACATATAGACAAACACAGGGCACTCATTAAGTCGAATGTAAGAAAACTTGGCGTTATAAAATAGTGAGATGTGGGCACATGAAACAGGTGGTCAGGATTACATTTCGAAATTACAAAAATAAATGCAAAAATTTGAAAGTATGAATACTGTGAAAGTACTATTATTCGTGGGGTTCCAATTTTCGTGGATTTTGTGGTTCGCTCAAACCACGAAATTAAATTCCCAACGAAACACATTTTTCCATAGAGGTTTAATGTATAGAATTTGAAACCACGAATTTAACTACCCACGAAATAGTGATATTTATGAAAACCACGAAAATTGATGTCCACGAATAAAAGTACTTCCACAGTAGTATATCCATATGAGAAATTCTCTCATGCACAAGTACACCATAACTAAAAATAAAGAGAGCATACATCTCTCGCACGGGGAATCTTTTACGGACTCCACACTGCAGGAGAGACAAACTCCAGTCGTAAATGGTGAATAAAAGGATATTGAGTATATGCACATGAGACAAAGTCTGTACAAATACATGGTAAAAAACAAGCAAAGAAACAACGCTTTTATTGTTGTTCTTCATCTTGAAGTCACCATGATGCCTTCAACAATGAGCTTTTCTCATACCTCATAGTAAGTTCAAGACGACCCCTAGCATCGGTTTAAGCGGAATTCTTTGCTAATTGTCGAGCAATGCTACATCCATGTCAACTAAACTGGTAAAGTACTCTTACAATCACTGTCATCTTTTGCCCGACAAAAGCACTAGTGTTCATTCAAATTTGAATCTCCCATGAACCATGTACCAACTTAGATCCACACCAGGCTCCTCAGCCAGTACCTCTAGCATTTGTTTATACAGTTACACAGATGGGTTCCTTTTTGATAGGAAAACCATTGAATATTTTAACCCACCATTTAATTTCATTTTGACTAGCACGAGGTAAAAAATTTTTGCATCGCACGAATTTAACATTTTGAGTGCAGTTGATTTCTCCCGTTTTAAAGTTCTGTAATAGAACTTTCCCGTAAAAAGCAAGGCAGAAAGACGACATCCTTGTCGTATTCTTCTCGTATTTTTAAAGACCTCGAATATCCATCCATTATTCATGACACAAGTTTGTATATTGCCGTATAGAGTTTTAACCCACCCAATAAAAGAATCATTAAACCCAAAATGTTTTAAAACAGTAAGCATAAAATTCCGTTCTAACGAGTTGAAAGCTTTAGAAAAATCCACGAATACTATTGCCCCTTCAATTTTGTATAATTCTGTATAGTCTATAATATCTTGTATTTGTCTAAGATTAAAAACTATGAATCTCCCTTCTACATAGCCTGTCTGATCATTATTAATTATATCTGGAAGAATTTGTTTCAAACGTTGCGCAAGAACATATGACAACATTTTTAAATCAACATTTAAAAGTGAAATAGGTCGATGATTATCTAATGAAAGATGATCCCCCTTTTTAAAGAGAAGTGATAGTACACTTTTGCGCTGTGAATACGTAAGGTTCTGCTTTTTATAACTTACATTAAGAACTGTAACTAAAATGTTCTTAAGTTTTCCCTAAAATGTCCTATAAAACTATACTGTTAAACCATCCAATCCCAGAGACTTATTTAGTTTCATTTTAAAGATTGCTTTAGTGCATTCCTCAACTGTGATATCCCCATCACAAATAGAATGATTAATTTCATTTATTTTTGGAATACGATCTGTATCAAATATATACTGATCGCTTGGTTCTTTGTCTGGGTTACTTGAAGAATATAATTTTTCGTAATAAGTCTTTATACATCTCAAAATATCCACCTGGTCTGTACTAACCTCCCCTTCCTTTGATTTTAATTTATTAATTGATTTTCTAATTTGTCTCTGTTTTTCTATATCTAAGAAATATGAATTATTTTTTTTCACCAAACTCAATCCATTTTTCCCTAGATCTAATTTGTGCCCCTTTCGCTTTTTGTTCGTAAATTTTTTAAATCTTGGTTTCCAGTTCATATATGTCTCTATTAATATAATCAACATCACTTTCTCGTTCGTCCCTTAGTAAAATTTTACCTTCCAATTTTTTTTCCAACTTTCGTAAATTCTCTCTAGTTTTTTTCGATCTTTCCTTACAATATTCTACAGTTGTCTCCCTTACCCTTAATTTAAATAAATCCTATTTTCTAATTGTATGTTTTCAGAATCATGTTTATCAATTAAACACTTATCGATTAAATTATTGATTAAATCTTGCTAGACAATATCGCTTAAAATTGACTGATTAATTTTCCAATAACCCCTTCCTTTTTCTAAGATGCTACTTTTAAATTTTAAAAATACACTGTGATGATTTTGTCGAATTTATAATTGCTGGTTTAATTTTACAACATTCTATGTATGGAATTAAATCATGTCGAATGAGAATCGTATCTATTCGACTAGCTTGTGACTTATCTTTTCTTCGCCAAGTAAATTGTTGTTTATTCTCATTAAATAATCTCCGAATATCGACCAATACTATTAACAGGTTGATTGTTTTGCACCTCTACCCGGGTGTTTTTCCTATCAATAGGTTTTAAATTATCGTTAAAATCTCCCCCGATTACCGGAATCCCTACCCTGTGCTCCCTAAGTGTAAAATTCACCTTTTTGAAGAATGCATTTCTATTACTTTTACAATAAGGTGCATACAAGCGTAATAAAGTATAAATATTATCATCAATTTGAACGTTTAGTAAGATAATTTTTCCATCTTCATCTGTAAATTTATCAATAAGTCTATAATTTAACGACTTTTTAAATATTATAGTAACTCCTCGACTGAAGAAGAACCATGCCTACAATATATATAAAACATCGAAATGTGTTTCTTGTAAAATAAAACAGATTGAATATTTTTGTGTTATAGCTATCCATATTACAATCAAATGAAATTTTCCTGATTAAACTCGTCCTGAAACTCAGGATCATACTCCTCGACAACCTCACGATTGTAATCTAAATTTTGAGGTTCAGCATGTTCAACATGATCCGATCCAGAATTACAGAAATCATTGGCTATCCGGATACTCAGATCATCAAAATTATTATTCTGAAAGGCAATATCATGATTACCTTTCTGCCCTGTTGTGGGGAAACTATAGTAGTTCTCATTGCCCACTGCTTCTCGCCGCCAAAATTCTGTATTCCCTCACCACCTTTACCGTCGAAACTCTTAATAATGGGCTTGTCAAAAGAATGAGACGTTTCTTGCTCCTCATTACCTGCTAAATTTACATAATTGGATAAATGAGCCTGCGATTTAGCGTAAGCAGACATATTAATCAAAGTGGATATTTTTACGTTCCCCACAATTGGCAACATTTTGCTTAGAGACAGGAGGTATTTTACGTTCCTCCAAAGGATTATTCCCTGGATTGAGAATTATAACAATATGATTGAATTGAACAGTTTTACTTACATTATTGGCCTGTGAAGCTGTAAAAACGACATAATAAATCGGTCTCGTGGCCGTAGAAGAGACACCAGAAGTAGAACAAAAATGGCCTCTTACATCCATAAGGAAAGGTTCAGCGGTATATTCACCAGCTGAACTACCAAAATTACTACAGGCAAAACTTGTTGAAATAGCACCAGACTCCGTGTCAACAGATAAAACATTACCTGTGATTTTCAGAATTATCAACAATTTTCAAATGCGCATTCAACATCGCTTATATCAACCGTGCATTGTAGCTGTCTCACGTCCTTGTTTTGTCTTTGTTTTTATCTGTTACCGTTTTTGCCATGTCTTTGGACTTCGATTTTTGTAGTCATCGCTTTTCTTGTTCCTTCGGTATTCTACTGCCGTTGGTATGTCACTCAACAGAATATGATACTCGATCATGATTTTGACCCTGGAACCTAAGTACTATTTCTTTATCGGGTTTTCTTTTCCCCATAATGAAAATAAACTTATCTTTCAAATAATGTAATCCTCTGTAATACAAAATAATGGCGACCACTTTACTCTAAGGCACTGCGAAAAGCTGAGGTGTCTTACTTGAGCTTTACCTTATATACCGACTGGTGCAAGGGTCAGTCGGGCTGGTATACCGGTCCTTTTAAATCCATAGGATGCTTTAAAGAGTGAGGGATACACGAAAACTACATAATGACTCTGAAATGCGAAAAATGTTGATTAAGAATCGATTGTTTTTAATCATTAAGCGTTATATTAGATCTTTCTTACTCCCTTAGATAAGTTACAAAAAAAAACAATATCAATAATATTACATTGTACATGTTTATTATTCATAGGTACCTTGGCTACAATAATGTATCGGTTATCCAAGATGGTGCCTTTTCCAACTTACCTCTTTTGTATTCGATGTAAGTAAGATTGTGTGATGTTAGTAATTAGAACGGAGCAACGGGTATTGAACATTTTATACATTATACTAGACATCAATTGTGGCAAAAATAATAATAGTTGAATCAAATAAAAGTCAGAAAAGCAATAAAATGACTTTTATATTCACTTTATAGAAACATTGCGTTTGGAAATGTCAAAATCATGTATACAATTAAAATACAATAGATAATTTACTAGGTGATTTATGATTGCAAGATGACTGCAACAATTCGAACACTGTAACGGAGTTAACTTGCGAAACCAAATTGAAACCAAAACCTTCATGCTACAGAATGATGTATGATTTGTTTTTCTTAATTACATGTATTACAAAATACATTAAGTTCTGCAGTGTGGATCCAAAGTCATTTTCATGTTAAAACCAATCAAAAATAAATAAATCAAAAACAATTAAGATAGATAGTCAAATGGTGGTATAAACAAACATTGTTTTTTTATGTTTTTTTGTTTTGTTTTGTTTTTTCTTTTTTTTTTTGGGGGGGG